>KZ808008.1:137510-151571 GCA_000696205.2 Oncopeltus fasciatus
TATATATATATACAATTTTTGATATCTACTTCGAATAAATGAAGAAAATTTACAAAAATCTGATTTGAGGGCTACATTCCTCCGGAATTTGTAAAAATTTGTACTTTCAGAAATCGCTTTGTACTTCATTATTCGGCAGATAAACTCAATCTCTGCTTCTTTGTCTTGATCCGGGGTAACTTGTGTTTATTCTTCTATGGTTATAGACATTTATAAATTTATTAAGAATTAGTACATTGACATCAGGTAGACGACTTGACTTGCCCTGTCATTGTTGCGGAAAGATATTTGAAAAGTACTGTAACGATAACCCATCAATAATATTTAACTTGACGGACAATTTAAGCTCTTCAAGGACTTTTGTTTCAAATTGTCCTGTTAGTTCCTGAATTTAATCAAAATAGTTAGCTCTGCAGCCAAAGCAAGGTCCTGTTGCAAAACATATATTTTTTAAAGCTAGAAGTCACTAGAATCAGATTTATAAATGTTTTTTGATACTTTTAAAATGAATCTCTTCATAATATAATTGTATTGTATGTATTGTAAAATTGAAAGAGCAGAAAATGACAATATAGTCGAGTTGGATCTCGGTTAGATATTCAACTAATATAAGTAACTACTTGTATCATCAAATGTAAAATTATAAATGAATTGAAAAAAAATAAAGGTACCGACAGAGTAAAATATTTATTTCCAGAAGCAGAAATAAATTGCATTTGACATGTAATACAAGTAATTTATAATTGATAAATAATCGACAATCATAACACAAATATAGCTGATTTATATGANCTACCGGTTCAAATCCCGTCCTGGGAAAGCTTTTACCGATGAACAAAAGCTTGTCCTGGGTCATGGATGTTTAGAATGAAGAAAACCTGTAGATACCCTCTCAGTTCAAAACCCTAAGAAGTAAAAAAGGAGGCTATCACTTTAAAAATATATAAAAACATCCGAAGTATTTTCAGTCGTACGTAAGTATGATGTGTATCTAAATACTCAATTTTAAATTACATAAATTTGTTACTCTTAATTTTCATGTAAAGGTTCTAGTTTACAGAACCACTCTTACATTTAGTATGCTGGGATGTGCTTAGTCAAGAACCACAGCGCACTAGAGAAGATATTTGTAAGTACACCGCTGAAAGTTTCCAGGAGTACAATCAAAATTATATGCATCATTGCAAGCAGACGTATAGAAACTCGCTTTGCACTGTGAGCATTGGACCTTGGAACTAAGGAACTTGCATTTTACCACCGCGCGCTTGGTTTTTGGAAAATATTTATGTAATGCCTGGCTACGGAAGTGATTCTTTTTTTTATACAATATCTATGTTACTAGCTCTTCTTAGAGGTCTTCTTTATTTTATCTAGAGTTTTTATAAAGCATTGTGGAGCAGTAACTTTAAAAAAATTCAATTTGCATCTTATGTGTACAATAGTTGTTTAGTATAACTAAATTGATGTTATTGACTATTTAACATGTTTGGACTTACCTGTAAGCCTTCTCTTTTCCCGTCCCAATTTCAATCAATAATATTTTAAACAAGTAGCTTCTTAAGATAATTTCAAATACATTACATGGTTCGAGGATTTTAAAAAGAGAGGGAAACACAGCTCCTGTGGTTTATATTCACTTCAATATACTTGTATGCTAAAGTTTTATGTTATGTAAATGTTTCAAAATTACATTTTACACTCATTATGGCCATCAATACATTTACAGTTCAATTGTCATTCATAGCACAGCAATGCAAATGTCATACAATTGCACCATCCATTTTAATATTATAGTTTGATCTCCCTAGGAAATCTCCCTCCCCCGATGGTTATTTCGGACATTAAGTTTATCATCTAAGGGTTTTCTAAAGAAGTAAGATGGGTTTGTTCAATTTTTTACTTGCTAAATTAACAGATTATATGGTGTTTTTAGGTAAAATAAAAACTTATAATTCTGAGTGCTTCAACCTTTTTATATGTTTAATTGAATGAAAGCACTTTGATTTAGATCTCATTACTTGGTTTTATGCGAACCCCATTTCTCAGATTTTTTATTTTATTGTTCTGAGTGGAATTGCCTTTTTATTTTTACATAATAAAAACTCCCTACGACGCAGAAAAAGAAGCTATCTCTTTCGACTAATGGTGAGAATAAACTTTGCTAAGTAGCACAATAGGTAGGTTTTCAATTGAGGTTGAGAGCCTAGCAAATAAATACTTCCCTTTAGGTGTACTCCCTAAGGATAGTCTTGTGAAGTATTTCTAAAGTCTTGATAGTCCTATGAGAGATTTTATCATAGAAATATAATTAAGAAAAGTACATATGCAAAAATATTATGGGAATTATTGATTATTTTCCCAATAACTTCGAAAATACTCATATTTGTATAAAATTAGACAAGTAGTGAGATGCTGTAATGGTAGAAAAAAATTCCTTCAATAATTACTGTAAGTTTATTCTTGACATTCAAAATAGTAAAATAGTACCAGACCAATATCCGAAAAACCATTTTTTTCATAATAAAAGGTTTAATCTAGTTTTTAATTTACGTTGGACTATAAAATACGAAGATGTGGAAATTTAATATTTTTGTAAAACAGTTTTAAAATTTGTAATAATAAAATTTTAGGAGAAAGTAGAAATATTTTGACAAATAATCATTACGCCTCTATCTCTAGTAACTGATGATTTAAAAAAAAAAAATAAAGTAGGCATGGCTGGTTGAAATACAAAGATATGTTCTATACAATTATAGCGTAATTAGTATCAAATTTTAGTGGTTAGAACCATGTTATTGCTGTATAACAAATAAATAATTCTGAAGACACTATTCGAATTATTATTGAATGCAACGTTCTTATTTGTTCTTCAATGATTAATAATAGAGTTTGGAAAGGTAACAACTATCCAAACTGCATGAAAAATACATACTATGCAAATCAATGCATGCGCTTGGTAATTGGTAAATTAGTTTCCAATCGCTAATATAATAATAAGTGGTTAAAATTCATAAAGTCAGCTCAGTGAATATAATTCTTCTTAAATGAGAGTAATAGATTCAGTTCTTTCAGAGCGGTATACAGCCGTTATTCAAACAAGATTTGCATGACAAATTTGGAGAGAGGCCCAGCGGTCTTCATGAATTAGGGAATGCAGAGGACAATTCGCAAGCTGAGAGGTTTCCACAAACAACCCCTTTGTCGGTCCATTCAAAACAAATTAGCATAAATAAAAAAACTAGTCAGTCAACCTGAGCAGTGTGAGTTCAGGTGTAAAGAAAATGTTCAAACAAAAATGTAAACTTGTAACTAATACTCAAAATAAATGATTAAAAAATGAGAGATTGGATTAGACTTAATTATGTATTTAGTTTAATGACATTAAGTAACTAAAAAATAGATATAAATGCATTTTAATACCTATAGCTCTATATGTTCATATTTATAATGCTATTTATAGAGATTGATAAACTTAATTTAAATTAATGGTATCAAGTCGTGACTGGGTATAGGAATAACTTGGTTTTCTACAAGAAATATTTTAAAAATCTAACCCCAAAATAAACTGTAAGTTGGAAAAAGAAGTGTTTAGAACCGTATTTTATATAAAACTAAAGGGAAGATTTAAAATATTACGCCTGATATATGTAATCTCTGGTAAACGAAATTGTAATTTCATACCGAAGTGCAAAGATGGAAATAAAGTCAGAACTTTCAAGAGTTTAAAGCCTAATTTCTCAAGTTAAAAATGTTTAACATATATATACATATGAAAATATAAAGGCGTTCTGCTAACTGCTTTTCAACGCCAATCCTAACTTCTTTTATACATTAAAAAAAAAAATTTAAATGGCATTTCTCAAGCGAATATACTAATATACCATATACTAATTGTATAAATANACGGGCACTTATTTCCATATACATTTTTAGCACACAGACAAAAAAAAATTATTAAATTTCTACTGTTATATAATTAATAATGCATAAAGATGTAAGGTAAATTGAATATATTTAAATGTTTACGATAACTGATTGATAATTTTTAATGGTTATTTTTATGTAAATATATTTTGGTTATTCCTTAATTCAATGGCAATACATGGTTCGAGAGAGTCAGTATGCTTGTTATCCTCCTCAACTGCGTCACCCTTGGCATGTACCAGCCGTGCGTCGACGACCAGTGCGTCACCAATAGATGCAAAATTCTCCAGGTAAGTCAAACTCCTTGAAATACTCCTTTTTTTTTTTTCTTTTTTTTACTTTTGTGAAATTTTTCTTAGTCTATAGAAAAACTTCCAACCTAAATATGGTTGTCCTAAAGATTTTTTAATTCATTTGAAATGAATGAACTCAGATTCCCCAACAACAGTAAGAATTGTTTTTATAAAAATTCTTAAATATTATATGAATGTTCTAATTACATAAAAATCCATTGAAAAAGTTCATTTTGTAAAGTTCCATATCAAATAAAAGTACAACTCAATTTCTCTTTCTAAACAAAAGGTTAAAATAAACTTATAACTACGTAATCATTAATTTAGAAAACACATAATTTATTCTTGTTATGTAGTTATCATTTAGCCATTTATCAATGTGACTATTTCATATATATGAATGAGTGTGTATGTGTTTGTTAAAAAAAAACAGTATAAAACTGAATCTGAGATTTCTTTTAGGACAATAGTATAAGGAATTAAGATTTGTAGAAATGAATAAGATGTTTTCACATATTTCCGATTGTCTTATGGAAAACTAATTGTTTATATAAAGTTACACTGGTTAATAATATAGAATATCAATTAATTAATTATTATTTGCTATTTTTAAGTTTCGTTAATTCGCCTTAGAAAGTATATTCAAAATGCCTTGTTTACTCTAATAAAAGTCAACAATCTAATGAAATAACTTTGAAAAGTATCCTGTATTCTAATTTTAATTAAAGAACTTGGAAAGCTTACTGAGTTTCTCAGACAATCCTATTGCACCGCATGACATCCAAAGTATTTACTCAGTTGAATGCCTTACTCTCATTATAAATACATTATAAGTAAGACAACAATGTACAATACTTACTTCCATTGCTTAATTAGGATAAGCTCTAAGCTTTAATAAAAATGTTGGGGGAACATAAAGGGGTGAAGGTTTAAATAATTTTTAACGCTAGATGAATGCTAAAAAAATAAGAAAAACATAGGTGGGTCGAAATATGTTAATGATAATATTAAATTATTATATTTAATAAAAATGCAACAGGTATTTAAAAATTTATGAATTTCAAAAAATTCCAAACGTAAAAAGTAGTAGTGGAAATAAAAAGATTAAGATCAGAAAAATAAATGATATAAGCAACAGCTAGTAATAGTTAATAATTACATAAGAAAGCAGCCATTAATTTATTCGTTATAACTACTCATTAAGAAGATAAACTAATAATTATAATTTCCTTAAATGGTAGAGAAACTTAGCAACTGAATTTGGTCAAAAAATTGTATGAAAGTTCGGACTTTCAGAGAATGAATAGAAATTTTACTGTAATTTAAGTTATTTAAATTTTTTGTGAATACAAAGTAAATGTGCTGAAAAAACTTTATTTATTGAAATGTTTTACGTAGTAACTCATTTAGTGACTAATATTCAGAAATTTTTCTGTAAAGATATTCTTTATGCATTTATTTACATAAAGCAAATTATTCGATTACAGTAGATATGAAATAATAATTTTTAAATATAAAAAATTAACTATAAATAAATGTATTCCAGATGTTTGACGATTTCATTTTCGCCTTCTTCGCCCTGGAAATGTCTATAAAGATGATCGCGATGGGAGTCTACGGCAAAGGAACTTATCTCGCCGACTCCTGGAACAGGCTGGACTTCTTCATCGTGGTCGCTGGGTGAGTACAACGAAGTTTATTTTATTGCACATATGTAATTCTTTATAACCCCGTTACGTATGGGCTGAATGAACTAAGCGAATTCCTCAGCATCTTAATAATTCAATATTAATTAATTTCAACTTGCCATGTAGTATTAAACATATATATATTATCAATAAGCAAATCTCTGCTCAGTTCCATTGCCTTAAACTGAATCTCAAGTTTGGAGTAGAAAAAATACATACCCATTTAAAACCGTAGTCCTAATTGTTTGAATTTTCTATGTAGCTCCTACAATATTTCTTTTGTCAATAAACGAATTTGTGATCAGTTTAGCTAATCTAAACAAAATACTATGCCGGCAACATCGAAAAAACTTTTTAACTGACCTATAGGTAATGTTTTAACCATAATCATCTGATTTCCCTTAATACCAAACATTTTCCATTTGAAAGCAACAGCCAACTCTAATTGAGGAAAAATGAAACTGGAGCCCAAAGAGCGCTAACAGATTGACATAAACAGACACACACACACACACACATATATATATATATTTTCTTCTGTGATGTCTATTGGTTAGAATATGAAACTCTGTAGAAAATTAATCGAGAAACCTGTCTTGATACCACCTCGATTTATTCCTCTTTCACAATACTCTTTCGAGGCTGAATTTTTCCATCAGTAAAGAAGTAGAAAAACTATTCAGTCACTCTATTCAATCTCCATTTATTATTCAATTCATATTATTGTGGATATTTGACACCAATGATCACTTCATTTTAAGGTTATCTTGCTCGTATTACTTTATTTATTATTATTATTTATTACTTTATATTACAATTAATCCCTATAGCCGGAAGTACCCCTTTTTTCGGAAAACTTTATCAGGTCTAGATTTCCGAGGTGTTATCTTCTATCGAACTCAATCAGTAGCTTGGGATCGTTTGAGAATGTGCAGATGGCCTGAAGGCCTACGTTCAACATAGCACCATTCACTAAGTCCCATCTACTACTGGAATCTGTGGATATGGCTTATATGATTTCGATGGGATATCTGTAGAAAGCCTGTCAATACTCCTGTAGGTTCCAATCCTGTTAGATGATAACAAACATAAACAACATTTACATTATAAGTAGAGAATTTGTTTGTTGTTCAAAATATTTGGAATAGAAAATATGACAGCATGAATTTTCATTTTCCTTCAAGTTCATACCTTTAACACATACAAATTTCGGTATCTTTATATCATCCTCAATATGAGGTCTTTGTAAAAGATTTTGTAACTTTTTGATAAAATATAAATGTTAGAAAATTATATTTTTACCCTCTATGTTCTAAAAATTACACTCTTAGCATTAAAATAACACAGTTATTGATAATTATTCAATTGTGTATTTTAGCAGCTAATAATGAATGCGAGAACAAGGCTATATATATATATTCAACATAAAAAAAAAGAAGTTCAGTACATTAGTTTTTTTGTTGTTTTTTTTCNCACTAAAAATCAGACTCTTATAAAAAAAAAAAATAATAAAACTATTACTGTTAACATATGAATGGCATATATAAAATTTACTTAAAATTCATTTCAAAATAAATTATTTTAAATTACATTCTGAAAATTACATAACATTAAATTACATTCCCAAACGATTCCTTTAGCACTGAATTTTGTCGGTTTAGAATTGTACAAACTACCTTAGATAACTCCACTCTTTTTCCGTAAGCGTACGTCAAATATTTATTGATAATGTAATAAATGTAAAATATTACTTTATAATTACCAGTTTCAATGTCACTTCTTCAAAAGCAGTAAGCAAGGAATTTAAGAGTTTAATTAGTTAGCATAAGGCTCTATGTTATCTCTTTTACATTAGAATGGCCTGGAATATATTACGCATTCAATTCTTTTTCAGCATTTAAGACAATTTTAGACTCATAAGTTTTTATCTATTTTTTTATATAAATGTGGTACGTTTACTTAGTTTATAGAGCTGCTGAAGACCGATAATTTTTATTAAAAAGGAAAACAGGTCAGTAGATACATGAAAAGTAATAAATAAATAATAAAACTGTGGGCGAGACATAATATCGTTGAAAGAGAACATAAAGAGAAGTGATATTTCCTCAAGGGAAAATATCACTTTTTTTTAACCTCTCTTTCTATGACTTAAGGCCATAGATGGAAAGCCTTCTTATATGATATCTTATAGTCATCTTATTCTAAACATCGACGGCACTGGGCTTGCCTAGGGCTGGATTTGAATGTGAAGAAGCAGCTAAGAGAACTGAAGGGCTTCTGCGAAGCTACAAAGACAACTTTAAAATCTACTTCTAGGGAATTAGGAAAAACAGCAGAGGTAGATGAAAGTGAATGGCTTAGAGTGCCCCGTCTCGAGCAACGGGATCCCAGGACACATCCTTGTCTCTTGCCTCTGTTCCACTACACTTTTAGAATATTTAAACGGTGACTTCAGAACAGTTTCTTCCTTTGAACCCAAAAAAATAGCCCCTAAAAATACCCTAAAAAATGTAAATAGTATGCATAGCTGTGCTTTTCAAGCCTCCTACACAAAACGGTTACATATCATCAGCAATTTACTGCACTAACAGCAAAATATGATGACCTTGTTTATATTCGAAAGTTGATGAAGAGTACCTCAGCCTCTTTCTTACCATTAGAGACAATCTTGACTGTCGATGTTGAATACATCTTCTTAAAACGCCTAAAGCCAATAATTGGAAATCTATCAGGTTAAAGCTGCGAAAAGTAAAGAGGTTTTCCATGAACGTTTTTTTAATTAAAAATAAACATAATTAAGAATCTATGACTATTTTGATCTTGTAAGCCATATGGAAAATGAAACTACGCATACCAGCGAAGTTTAATACTTTCCATTATGTATTTATAATCAGTAGGTAGCCCCAGGCACTAGGACGCGAACTGGATAAATGTGTAATGGGTGTTTACAATAAATGTTAATATTACATTAGACACAAATGAGTTTTATATTTTTTTTTCTCGATAAACAGAATATTAAAAATTTTCATATTTAGTTTATGTGAATCCCCAACTCACCCTCCCACCCCCCTTCCATACCTACCACTCATCACCTTCCCACGCTTCTTGTCAATCAAAAACCAACAAGATTAACATTTTTCGGGGAATACTCATGTGCCGAATATATTTTCTCTGCATGAAATAAAAGCAGCGTAGAGTTCCATTTTTAAATACACATAAACACATTTTCACCATTGCACACAAACGCATGAAAGTCCACACAAATGGTGGAAACGACCCTTCAAAATAGAGATTACTAAGTCTAACAGAATGAGAATAAACTTTTTTTGTTGTGCTTATTTAATCCACTAATATGTTTGATAACCATTTAAATCTAACAGTTGAGGGTTGTATTTCCTCTTTTGCTGGATAGTTAATAATAATTTAAGCATTTAATAAAATGTACGTTTAAATTACAAACGATTTTATAAATTTAGTTAATGTCTGTTTACTTTGAACAGTTTCAGTTTAACACATGGTTATAACGCTCATGAAATGAATTTCACATACCAAATTGTGTGTGCATATATCAAAAACAAATATTAACAAGGTACAAGATGAATTTTTTGGAAACACACTAAATGTTGTAAGCATTAGCTATCGTTTATGATATGGTATATTATAAATTTATCGTATTATTAAATTGTTTTATTTTAATTTATTTAAGGAAGTTAGTTATGAAACACTTGATCTGGACACTTCATGTTTCAATATGTCAGAAGGAAAGATACAAATATGCCTTAACAGCTCCAGCTATTTAATTATGGCTTCAGTAAAACGCCTTTCGGCTCAATTCAGCTATCCTCAGTTTTAAGTTCTAAAAGCTAAAGATTTAGCAAGCATTCGCTTTTAGAAATTAATATTATTATAAACAAGAATTATTTACATTGGATCAGTTTTATTTTTTATAGTGCAAATTATGTTCCCACATGCAAATCCATCGTCATAAACATCTTATTTTACCCCTTTTTCATTATAAGAATAAGACGTAAACATCAGTGAAACATTAGAAAGAACAACACGTCATTCCAATATTTCTTCCCGAAAATAAAACATATACCCCTAAAAATGAAATAAATTAACATTTTTTATTTGTCCACAACTTCCGTCATTATTTCAAGGGAGATTCATGATTTGGCACCTGGAACCTGCCACATTGTCTGTATGGTAGACAATCTTTCTCTTGTACCTCACCGTAAAATGTCCAGATCATAGTACATCATCAGAATCACGTAATGCATCTTCCGAAGCCATGTAGTCACAAATCATTCTGTACAAAATCATCAATCCACATTGTCAAATCTAAAAGGGCACTAAAGAACCATATTTTTTCACGTAAAAAAAATAAAATGTATTGAAACCTTCGGTCTCTCTCTTAAAATTTATAAATCTTCTATTATTTTCAGTTAAATTCGTGGTTTCCTAAAACCTTTTTAAAATTATTATTATAACCCTTTTTGCTTAATAATAATTATTATTAATATGAATATCATATAAACTGGTATCAAATTATTGAATTAACACTGATTTTTAGTCATTTATCTCACTACTCTGATATTCTTGTGTCAATGGACTATTTTGTAAAATAAAGCTCACTCTAAACATGTATATTTTCTTTCATAATTGTGTGCATATATCGTTTTTCTTTATCTGTTTAAAGGTCCGACTCATACAATCCACGTAATAGCCTTTGCAAGACCTACCAATGGTCCCAGACAGACATTTATATGGATATGCATTTGCATGTATGCACATACTATTTGTTGTTTTCCAATTGCATATAATTGGTTTTTACTGCATTTTAATTAGTGTATTATAAACTGTACTCTAATAATGATATCATTGCTTTCAATGAAAAGGTCAAAAATATTTCGATATTATTTTAGGCAGATGTTTTTTGTCACTTAATTTTATTGATCTGAATATAGTATTGTTCAAAGGATGTTTTAATGTGTTGTGCATGATTTTAAAAGAAACTTTAAGTTCTGGTACTTGTGTTTTTTTTCACTCTGAAACTTTTCTCGTCGGACCTGATTATAACCATGTCAAAGAACTTAATATTTTTACATTTTTTCATCTCTACAGTAAATTTAAGTTAGTCATTAACTTTAAAGGACTTCTAAGGATTTTTTTTCCATACTTTCTGCCAACAATACATATTTAGTTATGTCTCCTAAATTATTAGTTGCTTCATTAGCTCATTATCTTTCTTGAAATTGTAACATATAATACATCTTACATTGAACAGTCACCTAATTTCTTTATAATTATTGAACTTAAAATAAAAAAAATTCTCAATCTCATTTGTGTGTTGTTCAATGTTCTGAAAGTTTTTTTCAATTAATTTACATGCAAATTTTAACTTGAATTGAAGTCATTCTAGCAATCAAATAAATCCTTAGCTTATTTTCTATGCAATGTCTAATAATATATCTGTCTTTACTAAGTTATCAAAAGAAGATATTCTGAATTTTACTAGGATTGTAAAGAAATCCTTTAACGAATTCTTAAGTACACTAAAGTTTAATTTAACGATCTAGACGCTGCAAATGATTGCTTAACAACGGACATTTTGAGTTTAAACTTAAATGAAAAAAAAAAAAAAAAAAATAANAAAAAAAAAAAAAAAAAAAAAAAAAAAAAAAAAAAAAAAAAAGTTTACTTAATTCAAATTAATTGGAGTAGGAGTTATCTGAATGGCCAAGTGCAAATACAAATAAAATAGGATGAAGTCGGTGAAATATTTATTTTAGAGCTATGAAATTCAAAGAAAATTTTGTTTTGATCAAATAAATATTTAAAAAGAAAAAAATTTTAATCTCTATCTTTAAATAATTATTTTCCCAATAAAATTTGGCATTTAAATTTTTGAGCGAAATTAGCTACAAGCCGGACAGGAATGTGACGTTGAAACTTCAAAAAATTAAAATTATTATAGATGCAAAAGAATTACCTTAGTTTACATTTCCTGTGTGGGAAACTATAGATTATATTATTCAATTGTAAAATATCTTCCACTTGATTCAAGTAGTCGTGTTTACGTCGGACTGTTACCCGATGTGTTAGGCACTGAACACCTAAAAAAAAATAAATCATAGGATTATTACTCACAGTGCACAAAATAGTGCACTATAAATAGAAAGAAAATATATTTCTGTGCTTCTGTTTTGAATGACCCAGTGTATTCCAAATTTGCACCTGAAAAGACCCAATCATAATTTGGTAGCTTTGTTCGGTGAATCATTAGGGGGCAAAGCAGTGTGCTGACCACCCTTAATTAATGTTCTGTGGTCGCAAATAAACAGTTATTTCACCCGAGCCCCTTTTTTCTGTCGTAAGACTTTTTTTTTCCCCCGTCTTGTTTATTTATGACAGCCAGCCACCTTTTTGTTTTTGTCAAATTAATTATTACCATCTGTTGATTTTATTTCTAAATAATAAAATTCAATTCTAGTTATTTATTCAAATTCTATTTAAATTTTTTTTTTCAATTTTTGTTTTTTATTGATCTTCTTTCAACATCTGAAACTATTGTATCTTAACATGACAATTACAAATGCCTATTCTAAGCCAGCATTTATACAACTATCATTCCGTAAATTCAATCTATTCAGGTCAACATTACTCTTATATGACCATTAAACAATTGAATAGCTAAACGTAAAGTAAAACATCCTATAATTCCTTCGTATCTCAAAAGCTTCCTATGACTCACGCCATGTGCTTCACAGGATATTACGACCTGGACTGATGCCGCTAAATATTATTGAGGGAAATAAAAGCTAATTGTTTTTGACGCAAGAATTCTAGGACCTATATACGAGTACATAAATATCTGAATGTTTGAGAAAGAAAAAATATATAAATGCAGTGGTCAGGAAGAGAAACGATAGAAGTAACGAGAGGACTCCAATAATAGCAGAAACAGAATGCTCGTAATAAAAGTCACATGTGGGGTTACAGTCGTCACTAAAGGGTAGAACGCTTTGATCTGATCCGATATAAATCAGAGGGCTTCAGAGTGATCTCAAACAGGATATCATAGTGTTCTAGTCAGTATTTCATAGCCACTCTTTCATTATTTATTATCAGTACCTCAAAAAACATACATCAACATAAAAATTGCTAGCAAATTACCACTTGTCTCTTTTTTTTGTAACTTTTACTAAAACGAAGTTCCTGTAGATTTTTCTATGCAGCATATTTCTGAAACCTCCTGTAAATAATATAATAATAAATATATACAGACGCACACTGGGGAAATCCGAAGATTTAATGGAGATGGAAATCTTTCAACATTAAACTCATGCAACGAGCGTCGGTAGCTTGATTTCTATTCGGAATGTCTGCAAAAGGACAACTTACAAGCAGAGGATAATAATTATTATGACGTTAACATGAGTCAGTAATGATGAGTATAGTTGCTGGTATAATAAGGGACGTTTGCAATAATCATTTTGAACATTCCAATGTTGGAATGATTTTGTTGTAATTGAAGAAAAACATGGTGAATTAAGGAAAGAAAACCGAAGCGAAAGAAATAAAACAAAGAATAACAAAATAAAAACAAAAAAAAAACAAAGCAACGAGTCAAATACAAGTCTCTGATTAAATATCAAGCATATTCCTTATTATCAAACACAAAGCTCAAATGTAAAATATGATATATGCCTTATTAGGAGACAGATCTCTCATTATTTGACTAATACAAAAACGAGAGCCCTTATAAAACCTACAATTAATAAACAAGTTCTTTCCTTCGAAAAATGAGCAAAAAGGCTAGACAGTAGTTAGAGTCTACAAAGACCTGAAGAATACTAGCACACTATTATTATTATTATTATTATGATTTTGTACCAATTTTACGTTACGTCATAAAGTTATATTCAATCAAGGAAAAAGTATTATGCTAAAAACAACCAATATATTCGATGGACCCCTATAATACGAGAAAAAAAAATATATATGTATATATACATTACTGAATATATATATATATATATATATATATATATGAATAAGAGTAGATGGAGAAACTTAATTTACAGAATGGAGAGAAGAATAAGAGTTTAATCTAAGACTGTTAAAGTTTGCTCCAGACTGGATGTGAACGTAGA
>KZ808008.1:284877-300152 GCA_000696205.2 Oncopeltus fasciatus
TCTCGAACCTGTAACGCTGGGTTAAGAGTCTGGAACGGAGGCTCCTACTCTACAGGCAGAGAGATAAGGGAGGCTATGAGAGCTTAGCGCGGCGAGGTGGGGGCCGGACAGGTCTTCCCCTGTCGACCCCAGTGCTAAGGATAACGGCTACAAAAATAGTTCGCTTTACTCACTGTTTAGATGTGATCCTCGCGACGATTCGAGCTGAAACTGCACTCACATGTCACTGACACTTCACTACAAATGTATGTAGAGTTTGAGATCTCAGTTCTTTCCACAACTCGTATATTATAGTTGGAAAGACGGAGCGCTATATAAAGGTGTATACTGATCACTGGCTACACCGCTACTTGCTTTTAATAATTAAGCAATTAAAATAACAGGGATTACTATCATTAAATACTTCTCAGGTCTTCTTGATATTCAAGAATCAAACCAACTTCCTTATCAAAAATACTAGGGTCAAATACATTTTTTACTATCACAACTTTTTCACACTTGACTCTTTCTCCAGTAATTTTTTCTGGCCTCCAATCAATTAAATTTTCTTGCATCTTTTTCAACTTGTCTTTGTCTTTTGGCTTCTTCTTTTTTTTTGGTTTCAAGGTAGGATCATAAGCACTACTTTTCATGGTAAATTTAGCCCTCTCCACATGAAGCTTCTTACCTCGATACTCATAACTATCAAGAACAGTCAATGCCAATCCCACAGATTCAACCTTTATATATGTACAGAGAGCATCACCTTTGAGGACATCTGTCTTGGGGTCAGTATGCAACTTAACTTTCGTTTTTCCTGTGTCGACATCCTACATGACAAGACCACATTTTTGCATCAAGTCAACAAATTCATTTTCTTTAATGTCTGTTGGTAGATTACTGACATATACTTTATTATTAGTTTCATCACTCACATGAAACCAAGTTGGTTCTTGAGCTTTTCTTTTTAATGATTCCTCTTCAACAGAAGGGATTACTGGTTTTTCTTTTTCATTAATCTCAGAGCTATTATTAGCGTTTTTTGATAGATTTTCACTAGGATTTGTTTGCTTTTTTGGAATAGCTTCTGTAATCTCTTGGAATAGAAAAACTCTTATTCACTAATGTATTAGATACATTATTTTTAGATTCATCTCTTTGTGTGTCAAGGTACTGTTCATTCCTGTACTGATTGGGAACAGCTTCAGTACAATCCATTTGAGATGTCTCCATGTCTTGTTGACAATTTAAATAATTTTTTTCTCTGGTGTCAGGTAAAAAGTACGTTGCAATTGTGTTTTTCTGATTCTGGTCGTCCAATGGAAAACCATGTGCATGAGTTAATTCTATCTGCAATGATACAAAATCATTCATTTTTGGGGAATTAAATAAATAGTTGCCTTGAAGAGGGGGAATATTTTCTTTATGGTGATTATTGACACCTTTTTCCGAAACAATATTTAGTGGTTGTAGTCCTTCAGTAAAATTCATTGTTTGTGGGAAATCTGGATGAATTTTATGATTTTTTACACAATTTAAGCCTTGATTCATGACATTAGTTTCAATACTCTTTTCTTCTGTTTCAGGCAAACAATTCACATTTTCTCCTTGGTTTAGGGGAATCACTTCAGTCAGTTCCATTTCTGATTTATTAATATTAATGGATGAGTTTTTTATGTGGCATTGAGATATAAATTGATTAAAATTAGGCTTTGCTTGAACAAAGAGGCTAGGAATGGCTTCAGTGAGCTCCATTCCAGAAATGGACATATGATTATTTCTCAAGTCAGATTTATTAACTGGAAAAGCACTATTCTGAGACAATGAATCACCGAATTCCATTTTAGAGCCAATGGTCGAAGATATCTCACAATGTTCAGCAGCTTCAACATGATTCAAAATTTCAATTTTAGAAGAATGATCCTCTTCTTCATTTTTTTGCATTTTAACAGTTCCTGGAGCAGACGACAGAAAGGTTGGGCTGTTGGAAGCAAAACCTCCTGAGCTTGATATGTCTGGTGGGGCTTTATATCGATTAAAAAGGTGATTAGGATTATTAGGGTGTATGTTTGTGTAGGATGTGTTTTTTGTCTTACGTTTTCATGATTATCCCTAGTGTTAGGTGATTGGTAAAATTCATCTCTATAATTAGTCCTTCTGGAGTAGTTCGGTGAGTTGTGAGAAGGTTGAGAGTAGTAATTATTATTAAACCGATTTTTTTTCGTATCTGAAAGGTCTTTCGAAATGTTTATGTTTATTCCTAGATATTAATTCTAGTATAAAGTTGCATTTTGTAAATAGTATCGCTCGAAATTCGTCAATGTTTTTGGGATCTTGCGTAGTAATAAAGTGTGTCAGTAGTGGATCATATTGGTCATATAATTCTTTTTCTGTTCTCTGCATAAGTTCTTTTACTAGTGCTGCAGAATGCCCGTCTATTGAATATCTATTAAAGATTAAGTTTCTTAAATATTCAAATCTGTTTAAAAGTTCAAAAGGTGATTCGTTAGGTCTTATTTTTGTGTGGTATATTTCTGCTTTAAGGGACTCTACGATTCTCGTGTCTGAAAATTGACTTTTTAAATTAGTGAATAGTTCGGGAATTGACGTTATTTTCTTACTCAATAT
This sequence comes from Oncopeltus fasciatus, assembly GCA_000696205.2. Lineage (NCBI taxonomy): Eukaryota > Metazoa > Arthropoda > Insecta > Hemiptera > Lygaeidae > Oncopeltus > Oncopeltus fasciatus. The sequence continues at coordinate 287,485 of KZ808008.1, forward strand.
AAGCGATTCTGCTGAACCAGTTAGCCTTTCCGTAACTTTATTTAACAACATTATATGATTTAAGCCTGCGTTCGCATTGTTTTCATCGCAAACTAGTCTAAACACACCTTCAATGGTTTTAATAAATCTTAACAGGTGTACTGGGTTACCGTCATAGTATGGGATATGGTCGTAGTCGTCACTGGTCATATCGTATTTGTATGTGTATTTTTTGTTGTCAGTCATGGTTAGTGTGGCTGGTTTTAAAATGTTTTTGGGAGAAATTTTAAAAATTAAAATCTTACTCTTATAAGTGACAAAAACTTATTACTTAAAATATTGCTTATTGACAATAATTAACAATAACTTAACCTAAGGTGAGACAGTATAGTACCCTATAAGTTGAGAAAGTTCGCAACTTACAATCTGTGAAGATCCGCGGGGAAGCAGGCCGCAAGTAATCTTCAGATGTAGCTGTAGATGTCTTCTCTTTCTTCTTTCTTCTTGCTGCTTGCCAGGGACAATCGGTCGCTTGAAGTCAGCTGCAGAGTTCGGGATATGGTCTGCGATACCTGATCACAGAACCAAACCAGTAAGCAAAGAGTTGGAACTCACGCTAAAGTTTCGAGTAACGTTTGCGAAATTAAGCTCTTACTGTCCCACTGTTTCGGGCGCCAGAAAAATAAGTTCGAATGTAGTGAACTTGAAAGAAGATTTATTTTAAAAGAGAGTACAAATACATAGTTACACTTACAGACTAGGGACTACACTGAATGCGGGATGGTTTTTTTTTTTTTTTTTTTCATAACCTCTTTTATTTTTATTTTTTTAATATTTTATACAAGTAATAGCCGCCATTGGCGAACCGCTGTAAGAGTTGTCCTTATATTATTAATTTTATCTTTCTAATACTTGAAGGTGTGATTAAATTGATATTATTACATATAGAATATACTTATTCTAGGAATAACATAGTAAGGAGTCTGAGGGGAGGAACTTCCGAGTTTAACATATTGAACTAAATACTAAACTAAAACTAAATTAAGAACTAACTTATACCTAAGATTATTTACAAAGTTTGTTGAAAAATTCAAGGAATTGTCCTAAAGGGTGAGAAGGTCACGGATGGTACCCTTCACGTTATTAACAGACCACCTCATGGGTAGCATTGGAGAGCTAACTTCTTTGAAGAGAGGATTAGTGCAGTGGCGGAGTCCGTCAAAGAATTTAATGCTCCTTCGGATAAACTCCGTGACTGTGGGTATCTTGAGCTCCTCTTGGATAGTTGACATCTTCGCCCTTTGAAGGGATGTATAAAATACCAGTCTTTTTAGAATTCCATTTTGGAAAGACTGGAGTCTGCGTAGAGTGCTGGGGTACATGTATCTCATGCTTGGAGCGCCATGCAGTAGGACAGGTCTGATAATCGCTTTATATATTAGAAGCTTAAGTCTAAGCGATAGATTGGGAGACATTAGAAAATGGTGGAGTCTGCGACTCTTAAGTCTCGCAAGCTTAATCCTACTGGTTACATGTTTGGAGATGGTGAGGTTCCTGTGTATATGGACTCCCAAGTAGTTGAGACATGTGGAAACTTTCTGTATTTTCCCCCCTATTGTGAAATGGGTCGGTAGTCTACCTTTTTTCTTTTTATGATAGGTTATGATGACCGCATCAGTTTTGGATGGATTTACACGTATACCGATGTTATCCAGGGATTTGACGATGTCTTGGCAGGCGTCTTGGGTGGTCTTGAGTGCTTTGGCTGCCTGGATGCTGGAGGAGTAGACTCCAATGTCGTCAGCGTAGGCCGATATTTCTACTCCAGGGAATTTCATGTTGATAACATGGGCTGTGTAGATGGTAAATAGGGTAGGGCCGAGTACCGATCCTTGTGGGACACCGCAGGTTGTGGCTTTGGGGGATGATACAGTGTTCCCAACTCTTACCGAGAAGGTCCTTCCCGTGATATACTCCCTGATGATGGATACAAGTAGGGAGGGGAAGCCATAATCACTTAATCTTCTGATGAGGATTTGGTGGGATACACAGTCGAATGCCTGGGTACAGTCGAGAGAGATGAATGCCGCGGCTCTGTTCATGGTGATGTGCTGAGACGCATGTGATTGGAGTTTGGCCAGGTGATGTTCACGAGAGAGGCCTGTCCGAAATCCAGTCTGCTCGGAAGGAATTATATTGCTTCTGTCACAGTGATCGAAGATGTGTCTAAGCAACAGTTTTTCTTATATTTTTGATATATGGTTGAGCAAGCTGATGGGTCTTTAGTGCTCCGGCAGATCACCCTTTTTGTATGGTTTACGTACTGGAACAATGATGGCATGTTTCCAGGCATTCGGGAAGTATCCAATTCTCATGGAGGAGTTGTAGAGATTTAGTAAATAGGCTTTCCTTTTTCTTGGAAGCATCTTGAGTAGTACATTTGGGATGGAGTCGGGGCCAGAGGATTTACCCCCCCCCCCCTTGTCCGTCTAAGGGCAGATTCTAGTTGGATAATTGTGGAGTATAGTGGTATGTGTGTCTCGTTTGTTAATGGGACGGAGTCTGTGGGTGTCGTTTGGTCAGTACGTTTTTGGTCCATGCTGTGGTAGTACACTGAGAGCGCAAGGGATTGTTCTTCTTCTGTGGAGATGAAGCCATTTGTGGACAAGAGGACAGTCCTTCTCTTTGCGCAGGTGCTTCTGAGTATTTTCTAGAACCTTTTTGGGTCCCCATGTATTAGATTAACACTAAGATTTAGTTGGTCGTGCCACATAGATGTTTTCCACTGGGCAAATAGTTTGGCTACCTGTCGTGAGAGGGAGTTAATGATGGGTGGTAGGTTGCCGTCATTTGTTCTGTCGTGGATGTTACTGAGGTTGTTCCTCTGCTTGACTAGGTGGGTAATGTGTGCATCTTCCGCTAATGTACTGGCTTAGGAGAGAATTTAGGAATTTCCGCTTCGGCCGCATCATTTATTACTCCAGTCAGAACGTCAATAGCAAGGTCTACATCTCCAGGAGATGTTAGGGGCCTATGCTGGGGAGGTATCTTGTAACTTCCTCACGGTAGCCCTCCCAGTCAGCTTTGTGGAAAAGGTATTTACTGGGACCCGGGAAGGTTTATCTGTCCTCAACACCATAAAGTACTGGGCGATGATCAGAGGGACCATAGTCAAGGGGCGTACAGTTAATGATTAAGTGTATGTCCTTTGTGATTAGTAGGTCAATTGTCGACACAAAATCTGGATTCCTGACATGTCAAAAGGTATGCACCCCAGGGTATACTACTCCTAGCCTGGTTTTTGTGATGGCTTTTCCCATGAGATTGGGAGTTTTGCAGCCCCATAGGGTGTGTTTCGCATTTAGGTCTCCAAGAATTATGTGTATCCTGTATTTTTCTGCAGTTAAAAGTAGGTTCTTAGCGGGGGTCATGTTAGCAGACGGTCTTCGGTAGACACAGGTGAATATGTACCTAAGTCTGAGTCTAACAACAGCGCTGATGGCTTGTGTCCCGTCGGTCTGTATCGTGTTGTCATCAGCTTGGTGGGATTTTAAGTCACTGCGGACCAGGAGGACGACTCTGCCCGAGGTTCCAAATTTAAGATCTGTTCTGTAGGTTTTGTACCTTTTAAATAGGACCTTGTCCATGGGGGAAAGTATGGTGTCAGTAATGCCAACTACTGCTGGACTGTATTGGGAGAGAAGTATCTCAATTTCGGCCTTTTTGTGTTTAAGGCCTCGGATGTTATAGTTTATGAGATACTCCTCAGTCATATCGAAGGGAGTTGGTCGAGACTTTGTTGAGGAGGTTGGTCATGTTGTCGATAAGTCGCAGCATTATGGACATAATTTGAGCCATACTCGGCTCATTGGACTGTGCTGGGGGAGGCGAGAAGATCATTTCGTTGACTCTGGCTGAGGGTCTGGGGGGAGGGGGGAGTCGCTCAGCCTGTGTTTGGGGGTGAATTGTAGGGTTGAAAGTCGCCGCATAGGAGACTCCTGGGGAGACACGGCGGGTTTCCTATCATTGTGGGTAGGGATGATGAGAGGGACATTTTTTGTTCTCCTAAGGGAGATTTTTGCCGTCTTTTCGACGGTGGTGGTACAACCTCGATAGTAAGAGGGGTGGTTTCCGCCACAGTTATTACAGCTGGGGGGGGATTTGCTTGGGGCAGGTCAGGGTGGTGTACGGTCCTTTGCACCAACCACAGAGTACTTTGTGGCTACAATACCCGTGGGTGTGGCCGTATTGATGACAGCGGGAACATATTGTTGGCCCTGGGGTTGCTTTAAATTTACTCTCTCTAATAATAATGTGAGCGATGGCTTTTATATTTTTGAGGGTTTGGATTTTGACCGTGTGGTCACAGACCAGGAGTAGTGGAGCTAGGAGGGTAGTGCTACCATCGGGGTTATTGCGACGGAGACGGCTGACCCCGACGTACCCCGAGAGGTTTTCGGAAAGGAAGTCAGCTACCTCCTGGACATCGTGGTCTCGATCGAAACCGTGGATAAAAAATGTTTGGTGCTTTTTTGCACCTCGGGGGGCATACGTATTATAGGATGTCTCATTATTACTAAGGAGACTAAGGGCTGCAACTTTTTCTGCCTCGTCATCGAAAAAAATTTGATTTTCCCTATCACTCGGGTTAAGGGAGAAACCCTTAAGTCCCGAGTTGAGTAGTGTCTTCCTAAGGTCGGAAGTTTTTATAGGAGGGGAAATGGTGATGAGGGAGGGTTTTTTGACCCTACTGTTGGTGTCGTTCCTAAGTGGGGCAAATTTGTTAGATATGGGGATGGGGGGTCTATCTGTGACCCTAGGGTTTAGGGTTTCCCTCTGTTTGTCAGACTTTTTGGCTGATTTTTTCCTCCTGGGAGGTTCAACTATAGTGAAATCACTGTCGTCTTCGTCTATTTCTGTTTTGGTCAGTCTGGGGTCGGATAGGGTGGACCCAGCGGGTCTTTTTATTGGGATAGCACGTTTTTTGGCTTTCGTATCGTCAACATATGTTGAGAAGGGGCTGACAGAATACGTTTTGTTTAGGGGGTCCATGTTATTGGGTGATAGTAAGCTACCTATTATTTGATCAAGAGTAATAAGGGAGATCTCTTGTTGTACACCAAGACCGGCCCGTGGGGAGGTCTGTCCCAGATATGGGGGTCTTCCTTATATGACGTGGCACAAATGTCCTTCCACTAGTAATGTTTTAATGTCACTCACAGCACTATTGACTAACCTGGGTATCACTGATAATTGCTGTAGGCTGATGAGGAGGGCAGCAGAAGGACGTCGCAGGTGGCGGTCCTTGGTCCTCGGGATCCTTTGTCTGAAGTCAGGACAGGACAGACACGTCCTCACTCAAGCACTGCACAGGGGAGACTGAATGAATGGAATTGAATGCGGGATGCAGGGATTCCAGGGTATATGTAGTATTTACAAACAAACAAAGTGCTGGTGAAGGGTCGGTGCCGCCAAAGGGATAAAGGTAGACTGCAGCCGACAAAGAGTGCATGTTGTAAATCTAGGGGTTGAGTGTCTTTAACTGGTGAAGGNGGTGAAGGGTCGGTGCCGCCAAAGGGATAAAGGTAGACTGCAGCCGACAAAGAGTGCATGTTGTAAATCTAGGGGTTGAGTGTCTTTAACTGGTGAAGGGTCGGTGCCACCAAAGAGATGACAGGTAGAGTTCGTGCCGACAGAGGGATTAGTGTAAGTATAGGAGGAGCTAGCTGGGAAGGGACTGGAGGGGAAAGAGGTGAAAGGGTAGCGGTGGAGCAGGGAGGGGAAGGCAGGCGAGCCGTAGAGGTGGAGGGGCGAGAGGAGGGGTCGCCCGCCTGAGGTGTTATCTGTTTCTGGACAGATAAGATAGGGCTAGTCTCAAGTGAACTAGTGTTAGAGCCTGTTGACGACTGTGAAGTGTTGTCTTTCATTGTTTTAATAAATGATATATCTGTTTGTCACCCTGATTCAGAAACTTCCTTATTCCTTCTTAAAGCAAAAGACTGGTTAAGTCTTGGATTTTGTTCAAAATAAAGACGTCTGGCCGCATTATAAGTTAATTTTTTTTTTATATTGGACAGTTTTTATTTCCTTTTCTTCAATAAATCTTGGAAATTTCGTATCCAAACTATTATGAGATTTTGAACAATTGACACAAATAGGGGTTACTAAATTGCAAGCGGTGCCAGTGTGTCTTTGTTTTGAACAATGTGCACGTACAGGTTCTGAGTTGCATTATACAGCTAAATGCCCGAATTTTAAACAGGTGATACATCTTAATGGATTTGGTATATACAATCTAATTTTTAATTTGTAGAAACCCACCTTTACTGTTTCCGGTAAGTTAGGTACAGCAAAAGTTAGAATGTATATATGTGTTTTCCGAATTCCTTCCAATTTTTTTGAGATTATACGCCTAACAGATGTAACACTTTGGTCCTTTAGCTCCTCTAAAATCTCTATTTCCTCTAGGCTGTCTAAGCAATATATTTTACCTCTTGATTCGTTGTTTTTCATGAGGTGTAACTTTCACTGGAATGTCTAGTCCTATATTTGTTAAACTCAAAATTTTATCAGCCTGATTTTTACTTGTAGTTTCAATTAGTATTGTTCCCTCTCTAAGTTTCTTAATATTTTTTGGTTCACCACCAAGTGAATTAATAACTTTAAATATTAAGAATGGAGATACCCTACTAAGAGATGCCCCATCCGTGGGTTTGATAATTAGAAATTTATTTATATTTACATCGTTAACTTGAAGGTTAGTAAATATTTTAATTCTATATGTTCTCTTTCGTAAAATTTCGGGGGAATTTATATCAGTAGGTTCGTTCAATTTAATCTAACCTTTTATTAGACTAAAATGAACAACTGAAATATAAGGATGTAAGGTGTATTTTATATACACTCCAATTACCTAAATTTGTTTAGATTAAAAGTACAACAAATATAAATCAAATATTAGTATAAAAAAAAAAAAACAGCTTATCCGTATTAGTTGAGGAGCTCTCTAAACAGGTGTTGACTCGCCCGAAGCTTGACAATCTCAGCCGAATGTGGATGTGTGAATATCTCTATATGGAAACGAATTTGCAACACGTTTTTGCAGTATCAATAGGAGCAAGAAGACACGAAATTTTCCGAAAAATGGATGCGAAAAAAGGTAATTTAAAGAATTGTTTTGTTCAATGCGGTACACTTTCTATAATCGTGTATACATTAACTAACTGGTTCTAATCGTTAGTAAACTTTTTATATTATTTGTTTCATTTTAATATCTACTAAATATTTTCAGTGTTTGTAAATAGTTACGTTTTTATTTACATATGAAATCGTTTTAATCTCAATTTTTTATTCTTTATTTCTCTCGGTTTTAGGCCTTTTTAGCGGGTTATCTAAATTTTATTATCGCGATACCTGTGCCTCCTAATCCAGCGGATATTATATATTTTTACGTTACATATACAATTTATCAATAAATTCGGAAAAATTTTGGTAGTGTAGAATTATAAAATGATTCCAAGACTGACTTTTCCTGCTAGGAAACTTTTTCTGGGGTAAATAATTTTAAAAACAAAACAAAAGGAACCGTATAAATAGTATACTATAAAAGAAAGTATGCTTTAAGCCCATTAATTAAAAAGTCTCAACAAAAATTATCAAACTGATTAAACTTCGTGTAGAAATCTACAGCATGTGACAGCCAAAATTTCAACAAGTGTATTGGAGTCTGCTGCCAAGTTTGTCCAATCGCGAGTAAAACGCTCATCTAGTCAATCAAGCTGTGAACACCCAAAGTTACCACCCTCTCTAACCATCCCTCAATTTTGGCATCGCCTAAAGTTTCTGAGCCCTCTCTTTTATTTTGCGTTATTCTCTTTGTACCTAGATTTTTATGTTAATGTTAACAAAATTTTCCCTTTTCTTCCATCTATCGCAGATTTCATGGCGTGAATCTGTATTGTGTGCATGTGTAATGGGCTAAGAATTGTTAAGGTGGCATCCTTTTTAGGGCAAATTAATGTAGTCATTCTGAGATCTATGGTGCTCAAATGCAAAGCTATCACCATTTAGAAGATTGCCTGGAGTGGGATAAGTTTATTTCATATAAATTCAATTTTAGTTAATTTAGTAATAGTAAGATTATATTTAAAGAATTGCATTACTGAATTCATTAAACATAGGTATAATGCTTGACGATTAATAATATGATGATAGATGTCAGAAAAATAAGAGATAAAATATCTAAAATTATAAATGGAAAACCTCTGAAACATTCACAAAACAAATTAATAAGGTGGTAAAGTAGTGTAAAAAATATAAAGGTTTTTAAAACTCAAATTTCTCCATTCAGAGACTAATCAAAGGGGCGATTATCTACCCCAAAGGACCAAAATTAATCCTAATTTTTAACCCTGCGTTTCCTAATAAATCCAAAATTTGTTAGTAGTGGCATGGGATTGGTGCCAGACTTTCAAAGATTATTATCTGGAAATAAAAAACTGCGCAGTGCCATGATTATTTACGTAGAATTGGGTAAATAATACTATACAGCCCGTCCTCCATGAACTGATTGATTTTATTAGAAGAAACAAATTTTAAATGTTAATAATTTATTTTGGCGGTAACTAATTGACAGTCGAGCTTTATGAGGTGAGGTTAGTTAGGGACTCCGTCTTGGGACCTGAACAATTAGAACATATTTGATAATTTTTTTTTTTTTTTTTTTTTTTAGCATTTCGGGCTTAATTTCAGGCCTTCATCAGGGCAAATAGAATGATGGGGGGAGACAAACTATTGTTCTACGGTAAATAAATCCTGACCACTCAAGCCTGAAATTTAGACCCAAATGTTGGAAAATAAAAAATATTTTAGTTTAAAAATCAGTTTTTAATTCTTCATTCCCCAAGAATCCCTGACTAACCTCTCCTCATTACTTATTTATGTTCAATTGTCAATATTCAAAGAGGTAAACGTATATAATCATGAGGTTTTTATAAAAAATAATGTATGTATGTCTGTCGAAAAAAGTTGATATTTTCCTCATACCCTCAATTTTAGTCTTTGATATGAGAACCACGTTTAACTAACATAAATACGAGATGATGGTGTTCTATAAAATTTTCCTTTAGAAGCCCACCTTAATCACCTTATATTTCTTGTGGACTCTTATATTTCAGGACACTTATGAGTAAGTTACATATTTTACATATCTTCAATATTAGTTTAGAACAACAGGTTTAACCAAGATAAATCAAAGCTTATAGGTTTTCACTAAGGTTATTCTTAAAGCCCTTCCAAATTTTCCCAAAATCCCTGTTGACTCCCATTCATTAGAAATTTTAGTATAAAAAGGATTATTTTTATTTGTTCAAATGTTCCACTTTAGTCAAAGAGCAATAATTGTGAGAGCAACAGGTATAACTAAAAAAATCCAGGTTATAAGGATGAACCCTACTTAAGCGACCTACGCCAAAGCTAAGGTTTTCTTCGTAAAGCCTTTTCTAATCGCCCTTAACTACCTCTTGACTCTCATTAAATAAGTCATATTAGAAAGACATTTTTTTAAAAATATCTTCCTTTTAGACGTAGTATTAGAACAACATATTTAACTAAGTATGTCCAAGTATATTTAATTCAAAAAATGTTTTAATTTAAAAGTCCTTCGTAATAACTAAATTTTCTGTTGAGTTGCCGCTTTTGAAAGTCTTATGAGATATTATTTTTTTATTTTTTTTTATTCACTTTCATCTAGGATCAGAACAACACGAAACAAATCCAAGGCGATGGAGTTCGACTAAGGTTTTCATCTGAAAGCCCTTTCTTATCTTCCTATTTGCCACATTGTCTCCTAAAGCAATATGATGCAACCATAGAAAAAACTATACTTCACCTTGTGGCATGCTTCTTTTTTTCGTTGGATTTTCCTATTTTCACTTTTGACTGTTAAATAGCATCTGACCCTTCCCTCCCTCTCCAGCAATCAACATTAACGTCATCACTCCTCGCCTGATTTCTTTTATGCAATAAATTATTGGTTTATTTTTGAGTCTATTAATTTGAAAAACAAAAACTGTCAGTAAAAAAAAATATACAACAATTATCCAAAGCCATAATTAACGAGAATAGCTTTGTGCATAAGCAAAATGTTTTGGGATTTTCTTCTTATACCGAGTTCATTATCACAAAACAAAATATATTTTGATTTTATCTAAGATGACTAGAACAGAGGTAAAAAACTGCATCTAATTGCAAATATTCCTCCAAAATTTTATCAGTTTATTATTATCACAAAAAAAAAGCAATTATAGGCTATGAATTTAGCTTGGATCTGTTTTTATCTTGTAGCAAATGAACAGGCTAAGTTTTATTTTTATTCATATTATAGTACATTTCCCTCAAAGGCATAGACGTTATTTGCGCCTTTACTAAAATGTACTACTTTTGAAAAACTTCTTAGTGCATAAGCTAAAAATAAGGTTGGTTCCTAATTCTACATATTCAACAGGTTTGTCAGAGGCAATTTTGTCCGGTGGTTAACGCACTGGGATCCTGAGCCAAAGGCTCGAGGTTCAATACTCAATAGGTTTTTAAATTTTTTTGTAGTTTATCTCTTTTAATGATCCAGAGGATTTTTGTGGTTTTTCAGAGAACGCCCAGCTCTAATTGGGCTCCATTATTCATTGATTGGGAAAATTCCTCTGTCTAGAAAGCTAATCACGAGTGTACGTGTGCAACGAATAAGCACATCCTTTTATTTTTTTTTTTTACTTTTATTTATTTATTACATTCTGTTAAATAAAAACATTTTTTAATTTTATTACTATGAAAAGTAAAAATGACATTCAATGACAATCACATGAGGAGAGTAGGTGACCAATGACACCACTCTCAAATTATATATAGACTATGTCCCCAAGAAGTCACTAGGCCATCTTCGTTTGAGTCGACGAGGAGCTTTGTAGGGGTTGGAGTTGGAAGACAAAATCTGTGCTAGTGGATTTTGATGGTATGGCAGTTTACTGTGGAAAAGGGTGAAGCGGGAAGAAATTGAGATCTTGAACAAAGAGGATATTAAGATCGTGGTGAAGGGATGAATTGGATACGTAATAGGGTGAATTTGCAATTATTCTCAGGGTTTTAGATTGAAAGGACTGGATTCTTTGGATGTTGGAAGGCTTGGTGGCACCCCAGATTTTTACTCTGTAAGTCCAGATTGGTCGTAATAAAGTTTTGTAGAGCGTCAGTTTGTTTTAAATCGTAAGATTGGAGTTCTTGTTCATGAGTCTGTATAGAAGTCCATATCGCCGATTGAGTTCTTGTCTTTTAATTTAAGTATGTTCTCCCACATGTAAGTCGTGAGTCAAGTTGGAACCCAAGGTAACGAACGGAATTTGAATATGGTATAGGAATATTGTTAAATTTCACAATTTCAGGGAAGTCTTTCTTCCGCAGTTGGAAATTAACTTTGACGCATTTTGCTTCATTGATTTTTATTCTCCATTTGCCACACCATTGTTTTGTTTTTTCAAGATCATTTTGTTGGTTTTTAGAAGCATTTTTAGGATCAGGATGGGAGGATAGGATAGCTTTGTCGTCCGCAAAGAGAGCTAAGAGGGTACTTGGATGAGTAGGGATAAACACATCCTTAACAAATAAAAAAATTACAAGTAGAATACACTCAGACAAATAAATAAATATATATATGTGTGTATTTATTACAAGTATTTTCCCCTCAATCTCTAGCCAGTTAAAAGACTAATATGTATACGAGTCCCTCAACTAACCATAGAGTTAAGGGAAAAATACTTGTTATACCCACACACACACATACAGATATTTATTTATTTGTCTGAGTGTACTCTACTTGTAGTTTTTACAAAGGATACCAAATTAAGTATTATTTAAGCTTCCTTGCACAAATCACTCAATTATATTGATTCATGCTGAAATCGACCTATGAGAGGGAGTTGTGTAAAAGAAAACCAATTTGAAAAATATTTAATGCATTTGTTTTTCTAATACTTTACGATAACATACAACATAAGTATTCGTGAAGTATACCAACCTTACAACGTAAGGTACAAAAAAAAATGTATAACATTTTTACTAGAGGAGTAAAAGGTATGCATATTAAAACATTTTAGGAAGGAACATGGCGTCCGAACTAGATCCAGCCTCTGAAACATTTATATTTCTTTTCATTATTCTCTTCGGCTTTTAGGACTATTTAGTCCTACCCAACTCATATTGTACGGACTTAATCATGGAAAATATCTTTAGTTTACCCATCTCGTGTATTTTCTTAATTGGTATTTCAATAGAGAACAACTTGACGAGTAAGGTTGCTCGTTATGCTAATGACATTCTATATTTTGCAATGAGCTAGTCAACAAAAGACTTATATTTCGTAATTTATTTTATGTACATTCCCACATAGTACGTGCAGAATCCAAGTCTGAACATTAGTTTGAGTCACTATAACACTTTGTCAGTTGTAACCACAACAAAACGATACAACAAAAAAGGGGAATGTTGGAGACTGACAAGCTAAGTTAGACGTAAGCAGCCGTCTTTTCCTGGATCATTAGTTCTATCCTCGGGTCGTCCCTCTAAATTTCCATTAGGCATATGAGTAGAACAAAGATACCAACACCCAACACGCGAGGTTGTCACTACAACACTTTGTCAGT
>KZ808009.1:39392-50856 GCA_000696205.2 Oncopeltus fasciatus
TAAATAAATTCACAAATTTAATAATTTAAAATTAATAAGTTAAATAAATTCACAAAAAGTAAATTCTAATTGCATTAGGTTTCTTTAAAATGAACCGTAGGTAGAAGAACTTCCTTGAAGCCAAGAAGAAACGTAATTTTATGAAGAAAAGATAAGTCAGTTATTGTTTTCATATTTTTTTTAAGGGGCTTCGTCATCCATTTAAACCACAAATAGAAAAATAATCAGCTGACAGGCCGTAAATTAGCTACAATACAATGCTTACGTCTCAAATGATTTACAGCTTAGACATTATTAGATGGAAAGAGAAAGTTAAAGGTAAATATGCAAATTAAGTTTTAAAAAAATCTTCAATTTCTTGGCCTGGTTTATTTTTCGTGAAAAATTATGATACCCTTAAAATTTGACATTACATGCGGCGTAACCTTGGCAAAGTATTTTATGGAGTTTTAAAAATGCAAAGCGGTAAATTTGTTGACCGTCAAGTTTCATGAAGAGAGGATTATCAGGAATTCGGTCTTGGTAGTTGAAGAATTAAAAATTAATTTGTTATCAATTCAATTTTTTATTTTTGCTAACGTTTCGGCCGAATTTCAAGTCTTCATCAGGACTGAATATATGAACGTATATAAACGTTCAAAATAATATATGAACTTCTCTGTATGTCATAATATAACAAAGAAAAAATAAATGAAAATATAAAACTGTGTGTAATCCACTGTATAAAATGAATACTGAACATATAGGAAAGAAAAAAAATGATGTTCCTTCCACAAAGGTCGAATAAAATTTTTAAAAAACAGATTAGTCATAATACTATGGGGTCTCTCTCTCCCCACTCCCTATTTGGTATGTTACTCTCAATAACAGTAATATTATCTTCTTTTTTTTTCTTTCCAATGTGTTCAGTATCCATTTTATATAGTACATTACACAGTTTTTTTATATATTCATTTATTTATTATTTGTTAGATTATGACAAATAGACATGTTTATATATTATTTTTGTATGTTTCATTTTCTTATTCAGCCCTGATGAAGATCTGTAATTCAGGCCGAAACAATGGCTAAAATAAAAACTTCTTTGGTTACAAATTAGTTTTAAGTTCTTCAACTACCAATACCGAATTCCTCTCCTCATAAGTGCATGGCTTCACCATACTGCTATTACTTGAGTTCTTCGTGTTTTTGAGACTTAAACCCTCTTCAACCGAGAATAGGGGTCTTCAAGATGAGGAAGTCAGATCTGGTGAAGGACTGAATTTTTTTTTAAACATTGTAGGGGTGGGTATGGGAGGGTGGGATTGGTATATGAAGTACTCGACTAGAACATATTAACGAGAATTGAGTGGGCTCTTAGATCTCTGGTAGGACTAGCTTAACTAGACTAACAGACCGTTTCCTGTCTGGAGGGGTGAGTCAGCTGCCATCCCTCTGGGAGCCTTTCTGTATGCTTCGAGTAATCGTGATCGATTCAGTCCAATTGAACAATGGTGACTTCCATTACCTTATCGACCAGGGTTTTCTATACTTATATAACGTTACCAGTATGTTTTGGCAGTGAATATTTTATTATAATATTTTTACTTTAATCCCTAATGAGTTGGAGTAAAAAAAGTAATCTAAATGAGTAATTATTTATTAATTAGCCGCCTATCTTTACATATAAGTATTATTCTTTATTTTATTTTTTGATAAATACACGTGCTTACTAACTATCGAAGATGACTACGTGACTTCTAGAGATAACTTAAGATATTGCTCACCAGTAAGAGAAGTGTCACAACTCCTATCAAGCAGTCAGGTGTGTGTGTGTTATATATATATATATATATATATATATATATATATATATATATATATCCTCCCAATCCATGTCTTATGGAATATGGATTTAAGGGTGAAACGTCTATTTACATGTATACAGTAGGGTTCAGAGATTAAGAGGATTTTGTACCGTTGGTAGGAAGTAAAGAATTTCTAACTGAACCAATTCTCAGAGAAAAATCAAAGTAAAACTTAGTCAATTAATTTCACTTGTCTTCTTGGGTCTGAGTGATGACCACTCTTTTCAATATAATAAATCTTAGTTTGTTTAAATAGGAAGTTTGTGAAGTTAGTTATTAATTACATTGTTTATTAGTAAAGCAAATTTTACTTTATGTAATGTAACAAATAAAATGGGTTTTTTTCTGGCTCTAATAAAATAACTAGGTTATTTGTTGAACAATAAGTCCCATTAATATCTACACATCTTCAGGACACTAAATAAACTAAATTATCTTTATACAAAAATAAATATCATGTTTACTTATTAAATTGAATTGTTAGAAAGGAATTAAATATTCTTTGAAGAAGGGCATTCTATTGATGTAGTAGCTGATTTTCATTCTATTTTAATGATTTAGAGGCCTGATGTTGTCAATATACATAGTGTTTCCGGATATCAAAGAAAATTTAAAAAAAAGAAAGAAGGAATAACTGGTGTAATAAGAATTTTTTTTTTTTCTTTTTAGGAATCATTATAGATATTTAGGATACTTAAGAGAAAGCAAAGTTATTGATTTAGGACAGTTATTGATCATGTCAGTGTTTATTCATATTTGAGATGCTTTTGACAATACCATGTGTTAACATAAATTTAAATGTGATTATAACTTTACTTCAAGGAATTGCATTAGAAGTCCATGTCGTTGGATAGCAAAATAACAAAATTGAGTCGGAATCACTCAACCACTAATATTTTACACTATAAGTTCAAAATCAAGTGTTCTCTCATGTATTATCAGTTTTCAAAAATATCAATTTTTAAAATTTCTGCTGAATCACTCATTCAAATTAACCACTTCAGTGTCAATGAGTAGTTTTAAAATATTTACTAATATAAACATCTGTATCACCAAAAAAAGTTCCAGTGTGGTTCATGTTCTTGCAATAACCTTTTAGCAGAAAAACTGACAAAGAAGCATTATGAAATTATTGTTAATAAGTTATTGTCACAATCTCTGCTGCAGATAAAAATTCATTTCATGGGTGGCACCAGGGATAGCTCATGGGATCCGTTCGGGTCTCGCAATTCTTTCGCTGCGGGTTCAAATACCGCACTGGGCAAGCTTATATCGCTAAATATAAGCTTGTCCTAAGCCATGGATGTTTAGAATGGGATAGCAACCTGTAGATTGCCCCTCCCTCCACGACCTCAAGTGTCTGAAAGGGAGCCTAACACTTATTTAAAAAAAGAAATCGTTCATGTACAAATAAGACCAACACAAATATCATACAAAGACGAAAAAAAAATGATGTCTTAAATGGCAGAAAATGTGCTCATTCTCCTTATATCTGTTAAGTGAAATGAAAAATTGGTTCACTGAATGTCCAAGAAAAAAAATACAACTGTTATTCACAACTAACATTGCCAATTTTTTTTTTTTTTAAATTTTACTATCTGGGTACAACATGCAATATTTTTGGGCTCCTGTCTTTTTTATTTTTACTTCAGCTGTGTGTGAAATATAGAGCTGTCTCTGTCTTGTAGAACATCTTCTATCTGTCCACTCTGACAGATCACTAGAGAAGGTTTTATCGGCAGAGTAAGGTTAGGTTTGATGGCCCTTCGCTCAGAATAGTCGGTGCAGCTCGGGTTCCAGCAAGCCTGGGCGAGGTCCAATAGAGGCCATCCCCATCACCAACGTTTGAGAAGTTTATTTAGACCTCCGTGGATACGAGCCTGTCACCTTGTTAACATGAGAGGCTAGCCGGGGGCTTATCTGACTTGGAAATACGCGCGCTCCGCCTGCCCTTCCCTTCCTGCGCCCAAATTTAGGGGAGCTGAGTGATTCTTTGAAGGAGGACATTCTATTGTTTTGAAGCGCATTATATGGGTACGAAAATGGATCACTCCGGAATTGGGTAAAGTAAGCAGTTGTCCCACGACTGTTATTAGCTTTATACATAAACAGAAATCTGAAAAAATCTTAAAGTTGAAATTACTACCCTAAAAGGTTAAAAAAAAAGAGGAAGACAATGGGCTGCTTAACCCATAAAGAGTATTTGAGGCTGCTCAACCCTCGTACTTGCATTCTTAAATACATTCACTAAAACAAAACGGTAAAATAGGACCCTTTACTAGCCCTAAGGCGTGATATATTTTGATAAACGAGAGGTTCAATTTTAGCAAGAGCCCCGTCAAGTGAGCATCGTTGTTAATAAATATCTTTTCTTGAACTTTCCAACTCTTGAAAACTCCTAATAACATAGAGAAATATAATAATGTCCAACACGCAGGAGTTGCGTAAACTAAACAGATTCCCCATCCCTCATGTAGGAGGAAATAAGTGAGAATAAACTACCAAAATGACCTTAAAAACCTTATAGCACAATGAAGGTGAAAGCTAATGTCTCTGAGGATGCCATTCGATCAATCGGAAAATGAGATAGGTGATCTCATAATATTAGTAAATTGGTGAAAAGCATGTACAAATCTTAGATAATTAAATTTCGTCTCTATTTAGGTGTTTTTTTTTTTTTTTTACTTTTGTAATTTTGAGAGTGGTGTCATTGGTCACCTTCTCTCCTCATGTGATTGATATTGAATGTCATTTTTTTTTAAATTCATTGTGGTGATCAAATTACAAAATGTTTTAATTTAACAGAATGTAATAAATAAATAAAAGTTTAATAAAAAAAAACTTTTGTAATAGTACTAATGGTGACCGATATTTCAACGACCTTCGATGTGAAATCCAGTAAAATAACCCTTCCCATTATTAGATAACATTATGGTTCAATATTACTACCACACGTCAATTACTGCTTTGTAATGGCTTAGGGCGAAATATTGCCCAATCAGTTTAAAATAATTGAATAATTTGGCGTATCTTTTGCCTTTTAAGGGTATAATTAATTACTAAAAAAAGTCCATCTCACAGGAGAAGTGTAATCTAAACAATTTCCCGCGTTTCATTACATATGTAAATAAATGAGAATCAATAAGAAAATTTAATTTAAACCCGGAGAGAACAATAAGTGCAAAAGGTATGTCCGCTGAAGTGTACCCTAGACTGGTCGGGAAGATGTAGAGGGGGGAGGGAGCGCTCACTCTTCTTAGCTATATTCGTAAATTTGTTCCGTAATATTCATAAAAAAGTAATAGACAATAAAGATTAGAAAATTGCATTTTACCCCTTCTATATTCAAGAAAGTCCCATCCCCCCTCCCTATCCGATTTCAGCCAAAAATGACAAATTTGTCAGTGTAGTTCAATATTACAATGTTTCAAGACCTTTTAATTCGGGAGTTAATCAATATTTATATGAATATTAAAAATAAAATAAAGTTCTGAGAAAGATTTACATACAACTGAATTTTCCCATCAATGTAAAACCATTGAATTATGAGTAATGTAGTGAGATAAAAATAGGTGTAATTTTGTGTAGCTAGAGTCTGCGAACGACATGTTTAAAATTGAGTGAGATCTGTCGAAAATGTGTTACTTAGCTATTTGTGTTCGATTTTACTGGTTACAACACAACTGTTACATAATGAAGCCATATTCGTGTTATGGCTAAGGAAGAGATAATTCTCAATATTGACAGATACGCCGGAAAAAAAAAAAAAAAAAAAAAAAAAAGAGGCAAACTTGCACTTCTAATCCTTGAAGACATTTACACAAGTGCAGGGAAGATAATTATCAGCGTCTCACTTGTTAGGTAATGTGCACTTCTTACGATTGGCGTAAAACGCATAATCCAGCCAATTTAATAATCTTCCTTTATCCCTCATAAGGAGTCGTATAGGGCAGATTATAAGAGAACATCCTGGAAAAAAGAAAAGTAAATAAGTGTGCTCTCAATCTAATTTTTAAGATCATTCATTATTTTAAATTTAGTTCATTAAACTATTTCCCACTCAAAGCACACACACATATATAACTTTATTTTTAAATTTAATTGAACTATAATTTTGTTTATCGTTTGAATTATATGGATTAATATCTTATCAGGGTTTACTGAGCATGAGTCTTAGCCGAAGGATATTCTTATTTGTCGATAGAGGATTAGCCTTTTGAGAACCGACTTTTCTAGTCATAATTAAATTGAGTAACCATTTTTCCATTGGATCCGCTCTTATCAGAAAAGTAATTAATGGGACAATCATAACTCATATGAAAGTTAATCTAAGTAAAAAGTCACAAGATTTTTGTATATAAAAAGGATTTACTAATATAAACATCTGTATCACCAAAAAAAGTTCCAGTGTGGTTCATGTTCTTGCAATAACCTTTTAGCAGAAAAACTGACAAAGAAGCATTATGAAATTATTGTTAATACGTTATTGTCACAATCTCTGCTGTAGGTAAAAATTCTTTTCATGGGTGGCACCANAAAAATATATATCATTTTAAATTTTAGTTATGAACTAGCATACTCATGTACAGGGAAAAATGCATTAATCAAGAAAATTTTGGAAACTGCTCGGGCTTAAAAGTCTAATAATAATTTCTAAATATTTTTCAACCATGAAGACCAAGTTTCAATAGATCTATTACACCTGGAAGTACACCATTTAATTATGTGATTCATGGTACATTGCAGATTAGCTAATTTGCAATGCGTTGCAGACTCAGATTGCAGATCTTCCTAATGCGAACTAATGAATCTGTGTTCGTGTGTGTGTGTGTGTGTGTTTTAATTACGGAAACAAGTTATTATTAATAACACATTAATAACAATTTAACTAAATGTACACACTTCATGAAAAATTATTACAAAGTGTTGATAATGAGCATTTACTTTTAGTATTAGATGATTTTTGTTGGGGTTCAGTCAAGGTAGATCCAAAAAAATACAAATTTTTGTATAACCGAACCCCAACAAAAATCAACTAATAATAATACCTACGGTCAAAAAACTCTCCTTTTGAACATTTACTTTTAGTCAATGTTCTGGCACTATTCAGACGTGGTGTGTGTTTTTTTTTTGTTATTAATAATTCCGTGTTCGCCGTAAGAGTGGGTTTTTCGCGGGAACTAGGCCAGTGAAGTAGGTCGGTCAATACAGCCTATCGATTTCGACAAAAATTTGAGGATGTTCGAGCTTTGTCTCAAAGCACATTTCCGACCCATTTTCTCATGGTGCACTCTCAGTTGAATGGAATTATTACTATTGTGGGGTGTTATTTTATTATAAAAATTTTATCGTGCTACAATTAAATTTTCCGAGCAGATACATCCGTACTTCTCATAATTCGTATAAGTACTCTTTGAAATATTTTTTTTTTTTTAAATTAATAAATCTTTATTTATTACATTCTGTTATTAAGATCTTGTAANAAAGCATTATTCATCCTTCCACTCTTAAATAAAATTATATATCCTTAAAATGTTATAAAATACTGTTTTAAGTATAATAAATAACTTTTTTCCTTCCTCAATGGAAGCCCATCCAATGCCACTTGGACCAAAGTTATTACATTATGTTATTATCATCTTGTAATTTGATGACCTAGAGAAATTACAATATAAATAAATTATAATAAAAAAAATTATAAATAACAATAAAACAAATAAGTAAACATCACTGTGCAGGGAGAAGGGGCCCATCAACCCCGCTCCTAATACGTTTAGGCATTAAGGCCCAGTAGGTCGCGAGGCCATCTCCGTTTAAGTCGCCGGGGAGGATTGTAAGGATTGGAGTCCGACGATAGGGATTGGGCATGTGGATTAGGATGAAATTTGAGTTTACTATGGAAGAGCTTGAAGCGGGTGGAGATGAGATCTTTGACAAAAGGAATATTAAAGTCGTGATGAAGGGTAGAGTTGGACACATAATATGGAGCGTTAGCAATTATTCTGAGAATTTTGGACTGAAAGGATTGTATTCGTTTGAAATACTGCTTATATACTACAATATGGATATAGTTTTTGAACAGGGTTCCCTTGAAGTTCAATTCTCCTACTTTTTTTTTTTAACTGAAAATTGTATACTGTATAGTTTTATGGATATCAACTGTTTATTTATTAATCAGTTATTATATGAAGCGAGCTTCACATATATTACACTTAGGCAAGCCCGATTTTGTTTTGTCTTGATGTTATCCATCTTAGGTTCATAACATATACTTGTAATTCCTCTTAATAAATAAATAGGTAAATCATATTTATAAAATGTAGAAAACTGTAAAACAGACAAATAATTAAGTTTAAAGATGAATGTACTAAATATAATATCAATAAAGAGCAATGACCGAGCTACCTTAATAGATTTATAAATATAGTTAATGTGAATTTATAAGTCTGCAGTATAAACAAACAATTTGTATATGAAAAAGTCTAAATATATTTTCACTTCTTGACTGTACGGCAATAATAGATTTTATCATGGGATATGATATGGGATATAATAAAGAGGTTAGTAATAGGAATTTTCGAGTGTGTACAACTTCTTTTGGAGTATTTTGCGTGAGGCTACCGTCTTTTCATAGAGATTTCCATAGCATTCAGAAGAGAACATTTATGGCTAGTTGTGCCAAGTATAACCTTTAGGCGTTCTGCAATGACCTCAGCCATTCGGCCATTGCATTCACGGGGGCTGCCCATTTCCTCTCAATGCCACCTGGAGCTGGAACCTTACGAAACCGTCAACTTTCTTATTGGTCCTCACAATAGCATTCAACATTCTGTATCTCTCTCTTACACACCCTTGCTGAAACACCAATTCTTTTGGTGGAATTTTCCTTATTTGGGAAACCTTAGGCACTAAAAAAAAGTTTTGGAAGCCCTAATCCAATATTTGACCAATTGTCTTGCTTTGCCTATTCCACTTTATGTGGAAAGCATGGCGGTTGATCAAAAATGTGAAGACGATTTTTTTCTACAATTTTGTATCCTATTCTCATCTTCCGTATATTGCGGGTTTAGTAAAGAATTTATTAGTTCGGGACTTAAGGTTGATATTTCGCCTGCCACCCACAAACAGACCATTCCATTTTGCCACAATAGTTTAATGAAAACTAATCCTTGCATCAATAAGACCTCAGGCACTAATGGTCAAATTAACCTAGGTAAATATAAACAATCATTATTAATTCTTGAGAAGCGAAAATTTTGATCGAAATTGAGGTGCTGTAGGCGGCATCTTAAAAATGACTACCGTTTTTTTTTTTTTTTTTTTTTTTTTTTTTTTTTTTTTTTTTTTTTTTTTTTTTTTTTTTTTTTTGCATAATTCATACGACGGAAAGGAAAAATGGACTACTAATTGTTGCACTCGCGTTCTGAATACATGCAGCTGTTTCGCAACTTGAAAACCTCTTGCTAATTATGAGACTTTCTTTCGTTCTCGAACTATTTTCAAGGAGTTTCAATCCACTCATATTCTACTCAAGAACAATATTGTATTTTACTTTGAGTAATCAATATATTTTCGTTTTATCAAATAGTATATGACTATTCGTGATGAAAGGGTTGAACGGGTTTTCATATGACCTTTAAAGGGGCCATAAAAACAAAATATAAATTTTTTTTTTGCGGCAATGAATAATTTGTATTTGGTATTTTCTAGTTTTATTTGGGGGTATTGAAAAATTGGCATCCGTTCTCGTATATAAATTATGGTTAAATTAAACGAATTGAGTAAATTAAATAATTTACAGCTGATTACTTTTAGAGGATTTACATCATTTTAAATTTTCATGTTTTAGGAAAAAATGAATTCAATACTTAG
This sequence comes from Oncopeltus fasciatus, assembly GCA_000696205.2. Taxonomy (NCBI): domain Eukaryota; kingdom Metazoa; phylum Arthropoda; class Insecta; order Hemiptera; family Lygaeidae; genus Oncopeltus; species Oncopeltus fasciatus. The sequence goes on from KZ808009.1 coordinate 49,112, forward strand.
TATTTGTAGAGAAAGGGGGAAATTTGTTCTTTTTATTTACATGATAATGTTATTATGATGATGGAAAACGAGAAGAATTTTTGTCATTCTTTATTTGACGTTTTGCGTTACTTTGAATCCATTTTGTGTCATTTTTGTGACAGTATCATCCCAGTACTCCCCATACGGCTTGTCGTATTAAAATCTATTAAGTGTGTAAGGTAATATACTCATGAAAAAAGTAAATCATTTCAATCAATAAGAGACCTAAGATTTAGACCGTATGTGGCAGTAAAATTATTTTAGTAATGAACTAATCTAAAAATCGAGAGGATCCAATTCAGATTTAATAATATATAGGAGGATGTGAGACGTGGCTGTCGGTCTGAGGAGTAAAAACTCTAGACTAAAATTATGACAGTTTCGGAATATTTAATTCCTCCTTCAGGGCATACATTACAACAGAACATGACTTTTCATATGATTACATACTTATAATACAATACTTACTAGATAAAAATAATATAATAAAAAATGTATGTTTAATAATACACTTTTTCTTAACAGGGTGTCTTGAGATGTTATATGGGATAGAGTAAGCTGATCTTGAGTGGATAGTATCTGATCTGAGTCTCGTACATTTGTCGTAGGTATCGAACGATTATTTCCGACGAATTTGATTCCCACATATACAAATTGTAGACGAGGTTCCCGCGGCCTGTCGGGGGGGGTGGGTTGTAGCCGGCGGGAAACAAGCTTGATTGTGTCAACGAAACAATTGACCTCAAATTGCCTGAGTCATAGTCCACTCTAGCCGCAGTACCATTTCTTCGCTCAGCATAAGAATACTCCTTCCTAAAAGATTTCTTGTAAGGAAATCAAGCTATTCACGTTCGTACAATGACGAGACTTTTGAGAAAAAATTTCAACTGATCGATTCTGCCTTGTAGATGCTAAAAATGTGGTCTGCTTTAAATTATAAGTATATTTGTGTGTACGCGCTCCAGCGTACACTTTTATTAAACAAACAAACTAAACTCGTTACTTAAACTTCATTTTGTAAACTGTTTTAGGACTTCATTAACTGCTAAAATCGGTCGTGGGGGTATGTATTTTGAAAAACCGTCATATCTTCTATTTGCACTAGCGTTATAAAAGACTTATTGCTTATATAGCGTAAATTTAATTTTCTACCAATTATATTCTATATAATTTTTATGAAAAATGCAAATTAATGAAAATATTGAAGAGCGTAATTTCGAGGGTTTAATGGTCCATTATCTTATTTCTAAATTATATAAACCAAACATAGCAGAAGGAAGCTCTTTGGTCTCAACTTTAGCCAAATGCTCTCTTCGACTTGTGAGATGGAATATGTTGTGTACACTTATCTAAGTCTGTCTTTAATGATACACAAATGGGAAATTTGCACCATGTCATGCCCCTATTCTGCCCTTAGTTAAATGAAAGGGTTTTTAATTCCAAGTAACTTGAAATATGTTGTTAAAGAGTTTACCAATCGTATCCAGTTGCATACTTACCTGTCAAAACATTGCTAACTTGCAAATACATCCCATTTCGCCTCATTTGAGTTTGATTTGTATTTTGTATATCCCTTGCAATGAGCATTGATGAGAACAGATGTTTCTGACGATTCCTCAGTTCCCAGATGTTCGCCATGGTTATATTTTTCGTTCATTATGTTTCGGCTTTTACTGACCATTATTTTTATTATAAATTATTTATTTATTAAGTAAAATATTTAT
>KZ808009.1:51235-73024 GCA_000696205.2 Oncopeltus fasciatus
TAGTCGGCCTCACTATTTTCAAAAATGTTTGTAAAAACAGCGCGAGTAAAATTCTGAAATTTAATTTGTTTTATTAAATTATACCCATTTATTTGCACACACACACTTCATAGCTTCACCTTAGTAGTTTCAAACATTTTTATATAATTTAAGGAACCCTGATATTAAAATAATGGTATTTACTACACTTAATATATAATGTAATATAAATTAAACAGTTTAGTTGAATATAGATCAGAAATTTATCCCCCCCCCCCTTAACTTTTTTTATGTTCTTCGTTTCAAAGGTCGTAAAATGTAGGTATCAAATGGATTTAGCAAAAATGTAAAACTATACTTTTAGTAAATCCTGTAAGTTAATCGGTTCAAAGGATCATCCTAGCCGCTCTATAGGGTATTAAGATTTTCAAAAATGATAATCTTGTAGCAGATTGTACTGTGTAAACGGATTTTATGCTGTCATAAAATCTCAAACCCATATCCTTGGTGCTATTAGTTTTCTTTGTACATTGCACCTTTGATTTTTCCTCATAATTACTTTGGTTTTATGAATTCTACTCATTTATTTTAATTATTTGCAAATGCACATATTAATAATTTTGAACAGTCCATATGTCACTCAAATTGCAAGAAGTCTTATGTCAAATTAGGCAAAACTTTACAGGAGAGCAAATTCTCAGCTGGGAAAACATAAAACTTATTGTTATTGCGTTATATTTAATAATAAATCAGCTGATGTCATTAGACGTTTAGTTGGCGTGTTTGATACATAATATGGGACATTCGTTAAATAGAAAAAAAATTACATTAGACCTTTTGCAATTTCGGTGACGATATTAGTAGCTTTTCATTACTAGGATTACTAAATAATTGAAAATTTTCGTGGTTTGAACTTGAATAGCTTGACTTCCCTCCAGGGAATGGCTCTAAAATAATTGCTTTCTTCTTAGCATTACTATATTATTCGGAACATGGTTTCTGCAAGAACGGCTCTTAATTAAATATTTGAGTAAGTAAACCATTACTTAGATATAACCACCAGGTTACATCTAGTTCATACAGGCTAGTGAGGTTATGAAATTGACTTTTTCAGTGTAGCTACATTCGTTCTATAACCTTCTCCATACTTTTCATATAACCCTGCTGACCTATTCTGCGCTAAATGTGCCCTTGCTCTAGTCATAAGTCCAATGATGTCTCTGCCAAGTAGCACTAATTAATGGCTACTCTTAATATGTATAAATGAATGATCTTTTCTAAGATCTGTCATACAAGATCAAGTTTTTCACGAAACACGAACTTCATTTAAGGAAATGTAAACCTCAAACTGACTAGATTTAAAACTAATTTTACAGGCAATAAAACAAAAGTTTTTAATAAAATCTTAGCTAAAACACTGACTATGTATGGCAGGTTCTGCTTCTTTGGAAGTTCTATGAAGCTAGTAAAATGTCCCATGTTGATTAATAACCTTTCTTATCCCGCATGTTTTTAATTTTACCTTCTAAGTTACTAAATCGTAGTATGCCAATATATTAAGGAATATATTCTTAGGAAAATCATTAAAATTTAGACTTAGAATTCTCTGATAAGAAACATTTTAACTAGATGGTTTCAGCCCGTGTCACAGTAGTCCTGGCCAAAAATTTGTCTTCGCTTATCTCAAGGCACTTCATGGAACCTCTTAAGACAATATCCTATTCCTCAAGAGTTTTTGGGTAAATACAGTGCTTTTAATATGTGATTTAGTTGATTTCTTACCTTAGTTGGTTTATTTTTAAATACCTTTAACTTAACTGTGAAATTGTATTCGAACATTCCAAATATCACCGCAAGATTTATTTTGATGTGAATTCATTTAAATACAAGTTTTGATGATGAAGAGCAAAGTGACCAATTTGTTGGTATTCGTTTCCTTTAGTTTATTTGTCATTGTGAGTTTTGTTCACGTAGGCTTCGTCGGTTGAAATGGTAAATTGTGAGTTTTTATAAGTAAGTTAACGTAATATATGTAATATAATACACACACACACACACACACAGACACACAGACACATTGATGAATATTTTTAAAAAGAGCATCAGCTAGATTTATTATGCGGTAGTCATTATAGCGAAAATAAGATTGACTAACATTGGCTCTTTTGAACTAAATCTAAATAAATTATGTGAAAAGACCTTATGAATCAGTATATTGATTGAAATTGGTAAATATTTATATATTTGGGTTTATTAAAATATAATTATTATTTAACTTAAATGTCATCTGCAATGCTATATTGAAGAACCGAAAAATAAGACTCATAAATTGCATGTCCGTTTGTTATAAATTTTCTCTTAACCTATAACCTAAGTTAGCCAACTAGTATTGGTTAAGTGATAGCTCGTATCAACCTAATGAGTCTGTATTAAAAGTAGTGAAATATTATAGTAGTTTCATTATTACTTGGCTTTTTTGGAGGATCATCAGGTATATATGTTCTTTATTTACTATTATTTCTTTCTAGTGACAAAATATGCAGGAGATTGCTTCGTATAATTTACCTGTAATGGTATGTTAAGATAAACTCTAATACAAAGACGTGATGTGCTTTACGGGTTGGTCACTCCTTGTATTGTCAAGAATGTGCTGGGTTATGTTATTTTTTTTTATATATTTTTTTTTGCGTGTTAGCCTTCCATTCAACCACTTAGGGTCATGGAGGAAGGGGCTATCTACAGGTTGCCACCCTATTTTAAACATCCATGGCTCAGGACAAGCTTCTATATTATAAATAAAAGATTGACCTGGGCGGGATTTGAAGCCGCGGCGTCAGGATTGCTAGACCCGTACGGATCCCCTGAGCTAGCCTGGCGCCCCGGTTATGTTATTAATATGTACACTTTACTCCAATCGGACCAATCGTGCGTGCACAGTAAAGTCATTCAGGAGTTGTTCTATCAGTGCAAGAGATGCATCTCGAGTTTTCCATTCGACATTGGCCTTCGACTGGGGAAGTGGGATTACCACAGTGTAATGGGTGACTTATTTATGGCGGGTAGCTTACCCTAATTTACCTATAGAACTGTCACAATCCCAATAAGCCGACTACTGCAGCGCTAATGCACACAACAATTTTGCAGGAATGAGAATAAGCATTCGAGATGGCAGAATAAGGTATCCGAGATAGAAAACTTATGAATATCAATAATTTTAGAGTCGCTACATATATAAACAACTAGTCTTAAGAAACTAACCTTATTTTGTTTCTTGATTTAGTAAATATTTTTGAAGATATACAGCGAAATCGAACAATTATTAGTGTGGGTTTACCAGAATCGCAAGTTTGTAGTATAAAGTCCTAGAAGCAGCAATTAGTTGTTTTTTAAAAGTGAAGGCATGTCACTTCAAAAGGTAAATTAAAAGTTCGTTAAAGAACGAAATTTGACTAATAAGGGATGGGGGATTTCTTGAAATGTCAATTGCGAATACAAAGGGTATTTTCGCTCTACATTTTGAGTTATGAGACTCAACAAACATTAGTTAATTGAAAAAGCAAATGTTTTAGTAGTGGCTTCAATAAAAGACATTCCCAGGGGAGTTTGTGCCCTTTTTTTTTTACTGGCCTGGCGCATTTCATCTCTCATTCTTCAAGTCTTCGTTGACAAGTATCATCGTGCGAAATTATGTCGAAATCCGGTTTTATCTTCTTATGTCACACAAGAATCTCTCTCAAACGCTGAGCTAAATATAACGAAAAAATATGATAACCTTCTTGACCTAACCTTTTCACTACCTAGTTATAGGAACTGTTATTAATTTTAACTCCTGTATTAGTAACAGTTTTACCGATGAACTTTTTTAAAATTGTACTAAAAAAAAAATATTTTATTAGCTAATATGGTAAAGCTTAGAGGAGCCACGTCCCTGAAAAAATGTAACATTGGGAATGCGTAGCGAACAGATTTTATAGATTATAGTAACGTTAACATTATTTTAAATAAGTGGTTAAAGTTGCTGAGGACTTTTAATTTGAATAGAACCAGTGGGCTTATTCCATTAAAGCCAATCTTATTAACTTACATAAGAGAAATAAGGGAAACCTTAATATCTCAAATGTATTCGTTAAAAATATTTTTCTTTGTTAAAATTTTTCCTTTATTTCAGTAATAAAACTGAATTCAGTTGTCTAATGTCCATAGTTAGAATCCTGTCATTTTAAATACTACGGTAATGTCGGAAGGCGTGATCCATTTTTCGTCCTTTTTGTACGGGCATGAAGTAGTAAGATTCAAGATAGAAGTATCACTTAGCATCTGTGAGGCCGGAAACCATGCCAATATTATCCGGGATAAACCTATGCTTACTACTTGTCAGGTGTTATTCAGAAAACCTTTTTAAAAACAAAATTGTAATCAGGCATAATTATCTATTGCATTCAAAAATAAAAACGAAAAGATAAATCGCATATGATTTATTTCAGAACAGCCTACTAAATGTAAATAGTAACAAATTAACTAGAATATTTTTAAAACAAACACTCATAAACATATACATACACGTTACTCCTCTTGCCAACACTACACACCACACTAATGTCCAAGTTCATCTTCCCCAAGTTTTCCCCGAATGCCATGTCCTGCATGTTTTCCTACATGTTCTCACTCCTTGGAAAAAGCGGACCAGTGAATCCCTGTAACGTTGAAAAAGAAGACCCCTTTGCTTCTGATAAATGTGTTTGTTCTTCTTCAAAAAAACCTTTGAGGAGGTATAGTATCTGATAAATCTAAAAAAGTTTATTTTAAATATATTCCAATATTTTGAAAGCCCTACATACCTTTGAATTCGACGTAATTAAGAAAATCAAGTTGTACGTATTCAATATGTACGTTTGCTCCTTAAGTAAAAGTGGTGATGGAATGAAAGCTGCTATGGAGGTCTAGAAAAGAGTGGCAACCTGAAGTACCTACCTCCATGATTCTAAGTGGTTGAATGTTGTTGAATTTGAAGTGGGGAGTTACCAGAAAAAAGTTGGGATGTGTTTATCGTTAACTTGTGTGTTTTATTTCCAATATAAAAAAAAAATAGAGTAAAGAATGTCTAAGTACTTTTCAAAAAGATATGCATATTCACTTGTCACTAATTAATAGGTATTTTGTTTTGAGTGTCAAAAATTTTTTTTATAAATTATATGATATTAAATTTATGGGAACTTATTTTATTTTTATAATTAAAATATGAAANGGACCGGACAGCGCCGGGTATAAATACCCCTGGATTTGAAGACAGCTCTCATTCTCTATTCAGCCCTGAAGAAGCCATCACATGATGTGCGAAAGCTCGGCAACCATCAAAAACTTTACACGGTCCAACCCGGAAAAAACTTTACATACAAATTTCAATTCTGTCTGTAATATATAAGGAAATTATTCACCAGGTATATCACAATTGCTGTTAATTAAAACTACAGCTATTGTCAGATTTCTTGCAGGGAAATAATGCTATTCACGTTGGTAACATGACACTAATGAAAAAACTTCAACAGATCTTCTGATCCCACATTAGAGAAGATAAAAGTATGGTCCATTAAAGTTGATATAAAAATGCATATGTATTTGACTCTGCGTTTTCTAGTGTCCGCAATTTTGAATATATTTAGCTCAGAAGCTGTGAGGTATTACGCTTCTTTTCACAAACCGTTGGATGATTTCGTTAACGACTAAAATGGGTCGGGGGTAAGGGGATTTAGAGGAAGAAATCTTTAATATCTTCGTTAATGTTAGTTTTGTAAAAAAAAAAAAAAAATGTGCAGAACAAAATACGTGTGTAATGAGAATGTAATTTCAAGTGTTGGGTCCCTTTTATTAGTAGATTTTAGAAGCAGAAAATACTTTTTTGTAGTAGTAGTAGTGGTAATATCCATTATGGGTCAATAGTGAATTATTTGCCTTTTGTTTTATTAAAATACTTATTGCCTTTGAGAATAATTATTTAAATTAATAAACATTGTGTTTTGTTTCAGCAAAACTAGAATGGTTGACGCTGCAGTTTTGGATAAACTTGAGGCTGGCTTTAAGAAGCTTGAAGCCTCAGACTCCAAATCTCTCCTAAAGAAGTACCTGACTAGAGATGTTTTTGATAGACTGAAGAATTTAAAAACCCCCTCCTTTGGATCAACGCTACTTGATGTCATTCAATCTGGTATGTACTTATTTAATTACTCTTTTTTAGTAGTAATAAATCTGGAAAGAGTTTCACTTGTAGAATGTACATCAAAACTTTTTTTTAATAATTTTTTTGTCGTGAATAAATTAGTGGCAAGAAATAAATATATTTAAACCATGAATGAGATGGGTGGCAATATTTTAAGCAATATGTTTTGAATTTATTTGAATCCACTTATATTTTGTCTGAGAAAAGGGGTTTAAGTAATTTTTTTTAAGTATTGTAAAATTCAAATCTAATTCATTTACTAACTTCTTAATGTAACTCTTAAAGCTTTAAATTTGAGTATACCATCGTTTACTAAAAAAAAGTGGATTGAACCATTACCCAAAGACCCCCAAACTTATGTTTGGTCTAGTAATTTGTTAATTAAATATTACTTTTTTATTTGCCTTGCTGGAAGAAATTATTGAATAAATTATATCTAAAATTGGTTTCTTTTGTAAATGTTCAACTTTATGATGAAAATACTATATTTTTAAATATTTAAGAGTATAAAGAATGTGGCAATCATTGTACAATGAGGTGATGGATTCTAATTAAAGCCTGTAATGCTTATAGAATTATATATCTTAATTAATATTAATTTGGTTGTGGTTTATTATCCCACGTAAGTTTTAAACTATCCCGGTGGTGGAATAGAAACATTTCGGCCCGGCAAGCAGGGGATCCAGGTTCGAGTCCTGGCTGGGACAGATAGATTTTTTCTTCTATTCCCTCTCATTAATTGTTTATATATCTTAATGTATATCCCTCTGTTGCTTAGTCTATTAACGAGTTTTTCACACACTGCTGTTCTTTAATTATTTACTCTATTGTTGTAGACCACCTGTTTCAAAATATAACATATAGTTTTTTAAGTTTTATGAAATATTATCCATATGGCCTTAGTTAATAACCTATCAACAAATCTGGGTCATCATAAATTCCATATATTACTCTAAGTACTGCTGTTATTTTTTGTTAAGTGATACAAATATTAAATATTATATTAAATCAGTAGATTAAGTATAAAATTTATATTATTTCTCAGATTAATAATAGTTTTATGGGTAAATAAATTGCACTTAAAACCTGTAAGCCTCTCTATTGAGCATGATGAACATGATCATACATACAAACTACAGACAGTGTTGCCATATTCCACAAAGACCAACATGATCATTTAAAATATATGCAAAATACCTTCATATCATTAAATTTATATTTAAGTTTTGTTCTAATAATTTTATTTGAAGTTTTTTATTATCAGTGAAGTACCTCCCCTCTCAATACCTTACAAGGAATAAATTAATTTTCTATTACAGTATAAAATCAAATAATTCTTTGTTTCAGGGCTTGAGAACCATGACTCTGGAGTTGGTATATATGCACCAGATGCTGAAGCCTACTCAGTATTCGCTGATCTTTTTGATCCCATCATTGAAGATTACCATGGAGGTTTCAAGAAGACTGATCAACACCCTGCAAAGGATTGGGGTGATGTTGACTGTTTTAGCAACCTTGACCCTGCTGTAAATTTGATTTAATATTTTTCTATTCATATATGATTTATTTTCGCATGATGTTACTTTTCTATTAAGCTTATTATTTATTCAGTACTAGTTCTAACTTTATTAATTACCTAAATGAGTTTGATTAGATACCCTATTATTGTATCATGTTTTTCAAAAAGAATATAATAATTTAATATGCAGTAAACAAGATGATTTTAGTAATTAATAAGACTGAACTAGTGTGTAGCTCTGATCTCAGCACTGAAATAAACCAAACTGGATAATCAGACTAAGAACAAAACTTGTAGTTAAAACATGATTTTTGTTTAACTATTTTAAAAACCAAATAAAATAAATTATTATTGAAAAATAAAGAACCTAAATGCCTGAAATTAAATTACCAAACTATTTTATGGATATTACTGTTCATTCAATTCATGGAAGCTATTGTTGCTGATAAATCATGATTTCAGATTTTTTATACCTACAAAAACATAAAACATTTAAATCAGTGGTACAAAAAGCAGTGGGTATTATAATTAACAATATTCCAAATATAATAACTTATTGGCTCCATTAGGCTTGTTGTTAATTAGTATGTATTATAAAGTTTTTAATTCCGTTTGTTACAAAATTTCTAAGTTAAGAATAACAGTTCAGTTCATTAACAAAATCAGTTTAGTTTTTAAAAAATTTTAAAATTTATTAAATTGTTAGAGACTAAGTTTAGACATGTTAATTTAAAATTTATTTCATTAATACTATATGAAATAACTTCTTATATCAAAGAAAACTTAATTTCTTTATCAAAAATTTCTCAAAGTGCATTGTGTTATTTTTTTTCTTTTATAAAGAAACTTTCTTTGAGACTTTGATAACTATCTGATTTACTTGGAAGATATAGTATTGGACAACTGGTGTGGTATATATATTCCATTTGGGCTCTCGTAATTTTATTCTTGATTTGGGCCCCACCTTGGCCAGGCTTCACACATTAATACATATAGTACATATATTAGAGCTATGACAAAACTAAGAAAACAAAAAAAAATATAGTTCCATCTTTGTAAAACATGATAGGTGTATCAGTCTCGAAAGTTATAGTTATTATAAGGGTTTAACCCATTCAGATCTTGGTTATATTTATTTAGATATCTTGCAGAGAGATGTACAACCTATCTAAAAATATCATGAAAATCTGTCCTGTAGTTTTTTTCCCTTCTTTTATTTACAAATAAATTTGACTGACTTGATAAATTATTTGACTGTGAAATTCAATGCGATTGTCAAAATGTCACTCCCATGCCAGTGGGGTAACCATTTGGCTGTTAGTACAATTTTAAACTTTCAACCCTTAAGGTTGAAGATTCAATGCTAATATGCAATTAGGACATCTTTGAAATGAATTGAACCTTAATCCCAATCCCATCAAAATTAGTTCAACTCTTTCTGAAAAACATCATGTGTGGCAATGGCCTTTTATGCCTTTGTTCTCTGTGATGATGATTCTAATAGATTCTACAGATGAAGAAAGGAACATATTATATAAAAACAAAAGGACTATTATTTATTTTATTAAAATAAAAGAATGGACAATTGTTTCTTTTTCTAATTGTGCTTCGTGATGTTTAAGAAATAAAACTATTGGAATAAATCTTTTATTTAATGAGTTTAGCTAAGTTTCTGGTTAATCCCTATATCATATAGTGCAAAATAGTATTCTAGCAAGACATTTGTGTAGAATATAGTAAAAACTGAAGTTGTTCTACTCCTATAAACTTATAAATATGCAGACTGTAATGTTAAAAAAAGCAAACAGTTATACAGTTTTCAATAATGTTCCCTTTTCTTGTTAGTATGATTTAGAATTTATACATTTTCTTTATCAAAGAAATAACAGAAGCTTAACTAACAAAAGTACTATATCAATATTAGGGAAATTATAATAATTATTTTAGTTTGTTTTCTGTTTTGCCCTTTTACTTTACTTATTATTTTCATCTTTTGTACTTCAGGGTGAGTTCATCATCTCAACAAGAGTGAGATGTGGTAGATCCCTCCAGGGCTACCCCTTTAACCCCTGCCTGACGGAGGCTCAGTACAAGGAGATGGAAGAAAAAGTCTCCAGTACTCTGTCAGGCTTGTCTGGTGAGCTTAAGGGCACCTACTACCCTCTAACTGGAATGTCTAAGGAGACACAGCAGCAACTCATTGATGACCACTTCCTGTTTAAAGAAGGAGATAGGTTCCTCCAGGTTAGTTTGTATTTATGACTCACAAATAATTTAATGAAACATATAATTTACAATTGATATTAAAAATGTGAATAAGTGGGATTTAAAAATTCTATGTAATACTTGTGTATTGCCTCCATCCTTTTTGCCAAGTCTTTAAAAAAAAAAAAAAAATCTTATGACATATTTTATAGATAATAAGTTTATATTTATTTTTTAGGCAGCCAATGCTTGCCGATTCTGGCCAACTGGCCGAGGTATCTATCACAACGACAACAAGACCTTCCTTGTTTGGTGTAATGAGGAAGATCATCTTAGGCTTATCTCCATGCAGATGGGCGGAGATCTAGGACAGGTAACATCAATTTTAGAAGAAAAAAAAATCATTAACTGTTCTGATATAACTAAGCTTTGTAAGTATTACAAAGAAACAAAAATGAATTTAGGAGATGCATAAATTTAGCAGATTTTTTAGGTTTCATTAAACAAGCCCACATTTGAAAGAAAATTACTTATTTAATTTATATACCAAATAAAACCAAGTAAGTTTTAGGAGATATATCTTTAACCCAGTATCAAAATAAATCAAGTTTTAATTATCTTAAGTAAGCATTTAATAATAAATGTATCTGAACTTCTTTTCCCTTTAATTTTATTTCTGCTTATAAAAACAAATTAATCAATTACCCTAGTTTTATTAAATTCTGAAAGACTGCAATTATTGAGGTTGTTAACATGAAATATTTCATGTATATATATATTTTTTTTTCTCAATATTTTAATTCAGCCTAACTGCTGGGGTCACATAAATATGTATATGTGTGTGTGTGAGTTTAAAATATTTAATTAATCACAATTAAAATCAAAATACTGATTATATTGAACATATTTTCTTCTAAATATAACAAAAATTTGAATGTGTTTTAAAAATAACTATGTAAAAATATTGTTTGTTACACAGCTAAGTTGTCAGGCAAATTTAACCTGAAGCCTGGGCCTTGATTTAAAAAAAAAAAAAAAATGTTAGTAAGCTCCTTTGGCTATAAATTTTCATTAAAACAAAATTTAACTCCAATTTTAAAAATGTTTTATACTTATCAGCTAAATTCCATCATTTATAGTTGGGGATGGAGGTTAATTCTGTAATCGGTCAAACGATTAAAAAGTTTTATTAGCTCCTGCAGCCATATCCATATTATCATTTGAGCATTACATTACTCAGCCCATAGCTATAAATTGGTGATTAATTTTTTCTGAAACAACTAAGTCAGTATATTAGATTGAAATGAGGGGCTCATCTAAAACCTGAAATTTGATTAGGCTCAGAATGTTCTTTTGGACACAATTTTTTTTAAAACAAAATGAATGGTGATTTAAAATATTTAATTATTTAATGTGTTATAAATTTATAAAAAATTTTAATTAGTAGAGGGGCTTCTCAATAACCTCATGTTGATTAAAAATATATCTTTAGAGGCCTCATTGTTCATTCAAATAAAATTACTTGTTATTGCATTATAATATTATTCAAATAGAATGTTATTTAAAACAATAGAATGTTATTAAACAATTCCTGAGACATTAGCTTAATTATGTATGTAGCTCCTGCACACAGACAGTTGTTTTATATCTAACAATTATTAAATAAAATCTGAACTTAATTTTGAATTCTTGAGTTAATGTATTTAAATAAAGCCCTTTTGAAGCTTTAACTTTCTATTATGTTTAAGGTCAAGTTTGAGTTGAACTTCCATGATGAGCATTTTGTTTATTTGTTCCATTTTTCTTATATTTAATGATGGTTGATCTTGAGAATTTACTTTAAATATTTATTCCTCAATTACTATAAGAAATTTATGATAAAAAATTTATTTTAAATATATTAATAGAATAATCTATTTTAATGGACTTAAGATTTTTAAATGTTTGTTAATGCTTAGATTTTTTTTTTTTTTTTTTCCTTTTTTGCAGTATCTAGTTGAAGGTTTTAAAAGACTTGAAGTTAGTTTGTTTTGAACCTTTTCTCTAGATTGAATAATTAGAAAATTTTCTTAAATTGTAAGATTTTCAATTTGTTTTATTTGTACAGTATTATTCACGAGTGCCAATGTAAAATTACTTTCAAGTCCTTTGTAGGTAATTGACTGACTGCTGGTTCTGTGCATCCCCATTTTTGTATGTGAGTCAGACCTCCATTTCTCAATAGGACAACATTGACTACAGTGGCCTGAGATTCACTGGAAAGAAATATCCTTTCTCTAGTATATCATAAAAATGCTAAGAATTTGCTGAACAACACCAGTCATGTCTGCTTCCTGACTCAACAAAACTTTGGGTCGCTTTTCTAGAATTCATCAGGAATTCCATCCCCCATTGTAGCAGTATCCATGATTGCCAGTACTAGCAAGAAGGTTCTCATTTTGTTATTAAAGTGTGTCAAAAACACTCCTCCTAGTCAAATATTTCTAATTGAGAACAGCCACCCCCCCCCTCCACTCCTCCATTTTTTAGCACCTTCTCTGCATAGTATAATAAAGTGAGAATTCGGTGTTCAGATAAAAAAAAAAAAAAAATTAAATTATGAAATTTCTTCTATTAGAGGTGGCCAAATGTTTAAAGGGACTAATATATGGGAATTTAATAGTCTAAAATTTATCCTATTCAGCATTTTATTGCAAAATAAATTGCTGAAGATTTTTAAAAATAAATTGTAGCACTTCATGATGTAATCAAGTCATGTTTCAATATTTTACCAGGTATATAGGCGACTTGTAACTGCTGTTAATGAAATTGAGAAGAGGATACCATTCTCTCATGATGACAGGCTAGGGTTCCTCACCTTCTGCCCGACTAATCTTGGAACAACTGTACGAGCATCTGTACATATCAAGGTACCCAAGCTTGCTGCCAATAAAGAGAAGCTGGAGGAAGTTGCTGGTAGATACAATCTCCAGGTAAATGATGTTATTTTACATAAAATTCAGAAAATAATATTTTATTTCGTTGGATTTAATTAAAGAGATAAATTATTAACTTATTAAAGTGCCAATATCGATTTCTCTGTAAGAAATAGCAAAAGTATCTTTCGACGAAGTAGTTTTTTCTCTGAGATATTTTCATTAACTGCCTTAATCATGTGAAATTTAGTCAAAACATATTAAGAAAAATAATTTATGTATATTCTGTGCAACCTTGAGAGTATTAAACATGTAATAACCTATAATTAATGTATTATGCTACAACAATTTTTATTAACCTTAATATAGTGAACACAATTTATAATCGTAATATCAGTGCTGTTATAGCAGTTATGTTTGTAGAACATAGGTTTAAAAAGTAATTTTATAGCATTTACATTCTACAACATTTTTCTCAAAAAATGTTTATTAAGGAAGAAATTTACGATTAATTATGCTGAGTGAGTGCTTTCCCCACCCTTCCTTCCCGACCAGCTTAAAGAGAAGATCAGAAATCTTAACTCATTGGTCTCACCGGCTTGTAAACTAAACTTATTTATTTAATTTTATTTATATCAAACTTTAATGAGTTATGGGGGGAATCTATACATTGTCTATAGGAGCTATAATTTTATTTGTGCTTACAAGATTGAGGATTTTCCTACAATCTTGAGCTGTATGCAAAATTGTTCTTTCACTGCAGCTGAAATATTTGAGGTATTTCTAAAACATAAGGTTTAAAGTAAAATTATTTTTTAAGTACTTTAAATTATTATTGTTTTTTAGCATTTCCAGAATATTGGGAGGGAGGGGAAAAAGGAGTTACTTGAAACACTAAATTGCAATAGAACACCAACACTCTCAGACACTATTGTTATTTATAGATATATACCATTGAAATAAAAATGTTAAAAATTTTGGTAAACAAACAATTTATATATGAAAAAGTCTAAATATATTTTCACTTCTTGACTGTACGGCAATAATAGATTTTATCATGGGATATGATATGGGATATATTAAAGATGTTAGTAATAGGAATTTTCGAGTGTGTACAACTTCTTTTGGAGTATTTTGCGNACCATTGAAATAAAAATGTTAAAAATTTTGGTAAACAAACAATTTACATGATTATTAACCTGGAACCCAACACTTATAAATTTTAAAATAAATAAAAGGAATAAAAAAGGATATGGGTAAATCTATTTATTGCTTATTTTTTTATTTTTAACAAATAAAAGGTAAAGTGGCTGTATAAAACTCATTATGTAGTTTAGTAGGAGGGTTTTCCTAAACTCCATTAGATTAATAAAATTCTTAATAACACTGTTGAGTTTACTTATATTTAAGTTATATTTGGGAATTAAATTAACTTTACATTCCTCAATGTACTTTAATGAATTTGTAAATTGAATGGAGCATAGCATTTTCTGTAAAGTATATATTTTTAAGGGAATATGAGGCAAAAGCAATACTATGACATTCTATTACATAATTAACATTAATTGTAATAAGTAAATTTATGATTCTACTTTCTGTATAATTATTCAATGCAAAAAGGTTTTTAACAATACCTAAGGTTAGAACCTTGTCTTAACATGTCAAGCAACTCAAACTGTAAATGTAGATATAAAATGCATGAAATTTTTCCTTCTGCATTTGTCTGTATCTTAAAACCCTACATTTATAAAATGTGAAGGACAACTATTAATAATTTATTAGTTATTAATATTAATTAAGAGTATGTGAACAAATACTTTAAAAATAACAGTTATTATCATATGTTTATTTATCTTCCTCAAGGTTCGTGGTACCCGAGGTGAGCATACAGAAGCAGAAGGAGGAGTCTATGACATCTCAAACAAGAGGAGGATGGGACTGACAGAATTTCAGGCTGTCAAGGAAATGAATGATGGCATTGCCGAAATCATCAAGATTGAAAGGGAACTTTAACTTCGCTTTTATATGTAATCCTAAAATTACCCTTCCCCATATCTCCCCTCACACCTTTTATATCACTACTCTACACCAATTGTTTCACTTTCACTCATGCCTCCTTCCTCCTCCCTTATAACCCCAAAATTATTTATTTATTCCTCTATTAGAGTTATTAAATTAATTCATTTAAAAAAAAGAGGATAATAATTTTAAATGTTAAAAAATACACACAAAAAAAGACATTTTATTTAATGTTAAAGTTACTTAGATGTACCTATGTCCCAGCTCCCATTGGTAAATTAGTCGACACACTAGTCATAGCTAATTGCTTACTGTAAATGCCTGTGGGTCACTGTTATTGTAACCTATGTCATCTGTGTTGTTTTATTAAGCAACATGGAAAGTACAATAAGGAGAAAATGATGTTCTAATTACTATTATTATCATATTTAAAAAATAAATAAAGTTAAACTAAACAATGTTAAATATAGCAACGTGTTTGCAAGTTTTATTCTATTTTTTTCCACCCTACCCAATTTCCTTTTGAAGAGAAAGAAGTATATGTTGCAGTCCCTCTAATTCATTAAATTGTTGCAGCTGATGTTTAATGAGCAAATATTAACTATAACAGTCTTCATAGGCTAAATCTACTTTAAAGTTATCTTTTTTCAAGAAAGTAGCTATCTAGAAATAAAAGTTGTTAATAAGAATGAATTAATTTTAAGTTACTGCACTCTTTGTTATTAATTACTAATATGACTAAAAAAAAAACTGTTAATATTAATAAACTAAATTGGAGAAAGTTTTCATTACCCCATTGTGTGGAGTAATTTTTGGCCTCATCTTCACCATAAAGTAGCCCCATTAGATATTCATGCAATATTTTATTTTTAGTTCCTTTTTTAGACACAATACGCAAATGTATTTAAAATGTAGTATTTTCCACCTCTTGTGTTTGTAGAAAATACATCTGTTTCATGTGTTGCAGTCCTAAATAGGCATTGCTTTATATATAAATATTTTTTCCCAAAGAATACCAGTATAAATGTAAAAAATAAATACCAGATCCAAGATTCCAGATGTTTACCTGAACAGAGTTAGTACCTAGTCTTGCATCAAATCTACATTATATCTTCTCATTCATTTTCAGTAGATTCTCCTCGAGGAGCTCAAGCTATTGGCACCACAAAACAATTTTGAAAGGTTTCTTCACATATGCTCTACTTGAGAAAAGCCAAAAATATATTACGTTCAAAATTATGTATATATCCAAATATACATATTTATATCTGCCCTTGTCTGCAATTATCAATAAATCTCTTATTTTAAAGAATTCAATGAGTTAATAAACAACTAAAATTGGGAGAGATGAGAGGGGAAGTCCTTATTAGAAAAATAGATGTATGTATGCACTGTGGTATCAAGACACGTCTTTAAAAAATAAAATAAAGATTCTTCTCTGACCTTAGTGTCGTTCGAAAATTATGGCATCAGATGTCACGCATATATATGTTAAAGGCAGTAAAATACAACAATAATGATTAAGTTTTCTGACAGGATATGGAATAAGTTATTGTTCGCTTATATCTTGAGACGAAACATTTATATCTTGTTTTGTATTTTGCTTATTTATTGTTTGACACTTTACCCGAAACCCCATGACTTTTTTTTTTTTTTTTTTTTTTTTAGGATTTTATTTAACTGGAAATTCGTAAGTTTTTAATTTTATAACGCTCTCATAACTTTTTATTTTTAAAGTAATTAAATCGAAAGAGAAGAAATGATTTTATTTACTTACATTATTTTTCTTAGAATGCAAAATATTCTAGAAATGTTGAAATAATTTATATTAATTTTTTTTTTTTTTTGCGGGGTGTACACAAATCATCATTCTAAATATCTGTGGATGCCAACCAGTAAATTCTTAAAATGGAAGTTTAGAAGAAAAATATGACATTATATGTATATGTTCACGTAGGCTTTGACGGTCGTCAGAAGTATTTACCGTTTCTTCTTCCGGGTTGGACCGTGTCAAGTTGCTGATAGTTACCGAGCTTTCGCACATCATGTGATGGCTTTCACAACTCTCATTCTCTTTTCAGCCCTGAAGAAGCCATCACATGATGTGCGAAAGCTCGGCAAATAACACCAATTTGACACGGTCCAACCCGGAAGAAGAAACGGTAAATTATATGTATATTTTCTCATTATTCGAAAAAGCAGTGATTGGATTTCTGTTGAGATTCGAGATAATTCACGGCGTCGGAAACTCGTAAATTGTAAATCACAACGGGAGAGTGGAGGTCCTCAACTTAAGTATGCGGAGTTTCGAGAAAAATGTGGGTTCCAGCGACGCTGAATTAAAATTAGATTTACCCCTAATTCAGACCCACTCTCCCTGATTTATTAATTACCTCTGAAACTTTGTATTAAACAAATTTTTTTTTTTTGTTGGATTCGAGAGACTGCTGTAATGTAGTTTTCTAGAGAAAATTAGATTCCATGCAGCTGTCAACCGTAAGTGGCTTATCTTGAGAGACAGAGAGAGAACGCTAAGGTAATTAGGTTATTGCGTTAGAGTTACCCCTATTTTACACCACCTGTTTTTTTTTTCTTTTCTACTTCTCAGAAGAACGTCAAGCATCTGGCACACTCCTCATAAGTGAATAATAATTTTTATTAATACACTACTACTCTCTCTGTTTTTATTTAGAAGATCACATGTTTATTTTAAGTACCTCACTTCTTATAACTAATTAGAATTATTTACCGTTTCTTCTTACGGGTTGGACCGTGTCAAGCTGTTGATAGATGCCGAGCTTTCGCACATCATGTGATGGCTTCTTCAGGGCTGAAAAGAGAATGAGAGTTGTTTTTTAAATCCAGGTGGTCTATTCTCATTCTCTATTCAGCTCTGAAGAAGCCATCACACGATGTGCGAAAGCTCGGCAACTAACTACAACTTGACACGGTCCAATCCCGAAGAAGAAACGGTAAATACATCTGACGACCGTCGAAGCCTACGTGAACATCTAATTAGAATTAGTTTTTAGTTTTTTTAGAACTAATAGATGTAGTTATTATTGTATATTTAAAATTTTGAAATACTCCAGTCCAGTAGGCAAGTAATAGTTTATGCCAGAAACTAGGGATAAATAATGCGTTATAAGAAATGAAATTTTAAATATGTTTTATTCTTTATATACATTTTGGATCGATTCATTGAATATATAATATATAAATNGCGTACATAAACACTGAAAGGCAGACTGTTAGGGAGAACGTCACTAAGATATGCTCCTCAAATCCTTCTTAGAGAATACGCTGGAATACGGTATTCAAGAAGGACATTTTCAGTTTCTGCAAGTATCGGTGATGACCTGTGTTGGAGGAAAGTATAATGTCTGGCTCAATGTCTCCTCAATGTACCATTTCAAAGGATGTTACCATTCAGTGCCCTCTCAATCCCTGAAACTCACATTTCCTGTCTCCTTCTCTCTTACAGCACAGACACACACTCACTGTCACTTATATATATATATATATATGAGAGTGTGTGTGTGTGTGTGTATACATATACAGAAAAATATATATTTTCACTTCTTCAGGGCTAACAATACTCACTCACAAACAATTTACAATTTGACTGATTCCTATTTATAAAGTAATTTTAAATGAACAAAGTTTCATTAACTTTATAAATAGTAATAATTCAAAATTTTATATAGTTTGTAGGTATTTTCAACCCTGATGAAGATAAAATATATTCTCGTGAAATCGGCCTATACTGAATTGCTGAACAAAATTATTTGACCAAAAATTCTCAATAATCTACACATTCCATCTGAATACCTTGTCGATAACTCTCTCTCTCTCTCTCTCTCTCTCTTTCTAATATATAAATAAATACATTAATGATTTATTTTAGCTAATCAAATTTATTCATTAATTAATATGAATTAAATATAAAATAAAAAAGAAAACATCTTATTTATTATAATTTATGGATATGTGAAAAAATAGGCGATAGACAGGAACTCCCTTATTTTTAATCAGTGAATAATTTTCTGGAGGGGTGGCCAGAATAATATGTTTATTGGATATAATAATGGAAATAAAATATTTAAAAATAATTCTAATAAATGAACTGTCTCTCGGAAGATACATAGAATAACCTTTCTCTTTCCAATCTAATTTAAATATCAAATTCACAGGCTTCACCCCCAAAACTAACTCATTATCATAATCCCCACTTAATTGAAAGTTAATTCGGTTAATAATGATCAACCGGATGGGAAATAAACGAACGAAAAAATTTCTTCATTTTGATCCATATTCATTAATCAGTGAAACGAAAACTCTACCTCTATACTAAAATAGCTAAATCATAATATAAAGAGTAGCTAAATAACAATAAACACTTGTTTTATTCAAGAAGCATACATTTGGTATATTGAAGCGTACACAAAATTTGATTTATGTATCATTTGTTTTGACTGACATTCTTATATTAATTTTAGCATTATAATTTTACAATTATTTTAGCAAGCTAAAGAAGATTATAGATGACACTGCAAGTGTCAATTTTATAATATGGGTTATTTTGGATTGGGTGTTAAATGATAATTTCATTGGGAGAATATTACCTTTAGTGATTTTATAGTTCACCACAATATTCCAGCAAATAAGGGGCACAGACTGCAAGACACAAGTACAGGAAATTAGAATGTTTTAATAAAATTTTCTTCCTTAATTTTTGAAGTCATAAGGAGAACATATTGACACTATCAGTAGCCTAGGAAAATGAATCTTCAAACAAATATACTGCGGTTTAGTTGCTATGCTATTGAAATTTGGTAGATACACTTTGTTTTTTCTTGCTGATATTTAGACTTGTAATATTGATTAGCTAGATCTACTAATGTTAAAAATATCAATATAAGTCTAAGTCTAAAGTATTTTTATTTAAAGCCAATTTTTTTTTCATTATTCGATAAAATGAAAAACTTTTATCTTGGCATCTAACTTAACTAATCTAACTCAGCATTTTGAATTGGAAGAGTACCTAGTTCGAACTCCTTTTGGTAGTCATATCATTTCATAGTGTTCTTTTTCTCCCTATAAACTTTTTTTATTTTTCAAAACTCATTGGAACCATAATTTACTGTATCGAATATGCAATTCCAAAAAAAAATTATTATTCCAAAGACTTAAATGAGTTAGTTAACTTATGTTTTGAAATAAGAATTTATTACACCTTTATCACTTGAAGTGTTTATAAGCTTCATTATTGATGATGACATGCTGATTCTAATAAATTAAAACTAATTAAATATGGTTGGTTATAAAATGAGAGATCTTAAACAAATGAAATGTAAAGGTTAATTAAATTTCAAGGAATATATATTAAAAGAACGTAACTAATAGAATTAGTTTCAGTAGCTTAAAAAATGAAAAAGTTTTATAGTTGTGAATATTATAACCAAGTACATAATGAAGTAGCTTAATAAAGATAGAAAGTCTTTGTATGACACTATTGATATCCCTGAGAACAGTCAATTGGATTCCCTTCTATGAACTTGCATATTTTTGGAACATATGTTTCAGTATTATTTATTTTACTGTCATATATTTACAATTTACTGTTACTTATTTTAAACCAAGCTAAAAACTATAGTTTATTATTAATAAGAATTAAATTGAAAACATTTGCTTTTTTGTTTTTTTAATGGACTGGGGGAAAACTTAATCAAGTTACTCCTCTATCCAGTAATATATGTTTTTTTTTCAAAAACATGAATGTTTTCAATTCTTATCCATAAAGTCAACAAACAATGAACAAGAATCTTGATAATTATTCAGAAGCTTGATATGATCTACCAAAATTAAAACTTTTTGCTTAAGGCTATAATAATGCATGCTATATGACATCTCATATAGCATGCATTAAGGCCATAATAATGCATGCTATATGAGATGATATCCCATGACAGCATAGTGTGTTCAGACATTAGCCTAGCTCCAAAGATTAAGTAAATAGTGTGCTCTTTGTTTTAAAGGGAAGGAATACATTAGCCATTTATTGGTCAATTGTAAAGCAATTGGAATCACAATGTATAGGCAATAGATAATAACCACCACCCAGAGAGAACAGGCCTCATGAACAATGAAGAAGCTTCTAAACCCTTAAGGATTTATGACTGGTGAAAAGTAACATATTCCCTACACTAAAAATCTTGAGCCTATAGTAAGGTATGATATGGTCAAACTTCAAGAAAGAATGTGTAGTGATGAAATTTTATAGTAAGAATGAAATCTTTCACAACAGAGCAACTATAGGGATTTAAAAGTTAGGGGGTTAAAGGATTCCTACAGTACTCTTTACACTGCACTTCCACATTATATATATATGGTGTGAAACATCATAAAGATAATATGTTTAAGAAAGTGGAAATAAAATAAAAATTATACTTATGCTGTCACTTTATTTGAATTTATTTACAATAATATTTTATTGCTTACTTACATATATATAAACAAATCACATTTCTTACATCTATGATACATTCCAAAAGGAAAATTTATTGACACTATCAGTTGCCTAATCATCAAACATTGACTGAGGTTTAGTTGCAGTACATTGAAATTTGGTACACTTCATTTTTTATTGCAGTAATTTAGACTTATATTATTGATTAGCTAGATCTACTACTGTTAAAAGACCTGTCTTTTTAAACTGAGTAAAATGTATTTTTATTTAAATCTATTTATTTTATGTATTCACTTAAACGACTTTTATTTTGGCAGCTAACATATCAACAAACAACTGAAAGTGAATCTAATCCCAACTATTTTTGGTAGTCATATTTCATAGTGGGGTCTTTTTCTCCATATATATATATATATATATATATATATATATATATATATATATATATATATATATATATATATATAAA
>KZ808009.1:85969-101776 GCA_000696205.2 Oncopeltus fasciatus
ATATATATATATATATATATATATATATATATATATATATATATATATGTTTATGTTTTAATGGTGTCAAGAAAATGTTTTTAATCAAGAGTTTGGTTTCAATTCTACAACTAACTTATACTGATGAGATTTTTCTGATCAACAGATAATATGATTAAATAATGCTTAATGTTCTTCATTCTGTATAAAACAAATTGAGTCCAACAGATCTTTAAAATTTTCTTGATATAAATTGAGGGCTTCAAGTAAAAAGAGTACTGTTAATGAACCAAATTTACAGTTTATAAATATTAATTGTTAATAATAATTTTAATTCTATAAATAATTCATTCAATGAGTAATCATCGAATATTTTGCAGACTGAGTTTATGAAGTCTCAGGTTTAAAGGTAACCCGTACTCCTTAGGCGATTTAGCCGATTTGATAATTTCAAATATAGGTGTTTCGTATTGTCAAAGTGAACTCACACGGAAGGTTATCTAGTTTTCTGTTTTATCATTACAGATGTTGCTTATAAGCTTTAAAAGATCGCTAACTTAAGTACACTTAACCTCTTACAGAAAATAAAAGTTTTTTGTAAAGTGATAGTTTGACAGGTTATAAAAAATCTAATTATTACGAAATAAAATGCTTTTTAATTTAATTGAATATAAGTACTAAAGTAAATATATATGTCACGAATATATAACATTGTTAATTAACTAATGACAGGAATTTTATAAGATTCTATTTATATATTCGTATTATTTAAGAAAATATGTATCTGAATAAAAAGGTATATGTATCTACGCATTTTTCTGGTCTGCCGAACCACCTGCCTAATTTTTTTATGGGGAAGAATCTCCCCCCCCCCCCATGATGTTTGCGTAGCAAACATTCGTAAAATAAAAAGCAGATTTTTTCTTCAACATTCTATATTCTAATAAAACTAAATAAATAAATGTGGTATTTTATGTTAATAAATATAAATATATTAGTATTAATCAGGTTTGCCAGTAATTACACTAAGATCTGTTTTAAACAAATGAAGTCGTCTCTTAGTTGTTCATTCGTTCAAGGTGGCTTGTGTTATCAGTGTGTTTAGATACATCCTATTCTTAGTTTCTGAAATGGTTCAAGGAATCATTGACTCTATATTGTGTGATTAATAAAAGTGACATTACCTGGTTGTCCCTGGTAATTGAGGAGTGTAAAGTTGGGGCAGTAGTCAGACTGTCTGAATATAAGCAGTTACTACTTAGGGTTGGCTACTCAGACCCATCTATATTCTCCCAGATGCAAGGATTGTGGATTTGCGGAATCACATATTCAGGTAAGCCATTTTTACTTAGTAATTATGACATTTTATGCTTGGTTATAGACACCTCGGAGGGAATTATGTTTCGCAGTGAACCTAGCGGCGCAGTACCGAAGTATGATGTGTGATATTCCTCCCGCACACACACACACATACGCTCTCCAGCATTCGCAATTTTTAATAAAGGAAGCTTTTTTTTAATAACCATTTGATAAGCACATAAATCTGTTGAGGAGGAGAAGGGGTTCAGAGCTATTGCTCTGATAATGTCAATTTAACAATACTCTATTGAGTATTGTTAAATTGACATTATCTTTTATATTAGTATATTTTCTGAATGTTTTCATGATGCATCTTTTAGAAAATTTTTATATCGCAGAAGCTAAAAATATGGCCTGTAGAAAATTATATATATGTGTGTGTGTGTGTGTGTGTGTGTGTGTGTTTGTGTGTGTGTGTGTGTGTGTGCGTGTGTGCGTGTGTGCGTGTGTGTGTGTGTGTGTGTGTGTGTGTGTGTGTGTGTGTGTGTGTGTGTGTGTGTGTGTGTGTGTGTGTGTGTGTGTGTGTGTGTGTGTGTGTGTGTGTGTGTGTGTGTGTGTGTGTGTGTGTGTGTGTGTGTGTGTGTGTGTGTGTGTGTGTGTGTGTGTGTGTGTGTGTGTGTGTGTGTGTGTGTGTGTGTGTGTGTGTGTGTGTGTGTGTGTGTGTGTGTGTGTGTGTGTGTGTGTGTGTGTGTGTGTGTGTGTGTGTGTGTGTGTGTGTGTGTGTGTGTGTGTGTGTGTGTGTGTGTGTGTGTGTGTGTGTGTGTGTGTGTGTGTGTGTGTGTGTGTGTGTGTGTGTGTGTGTGTGTGTGTGTGTGTGTGTGTGTGTGTGTGTGTGTGTGTGTGTGTGTGTGTGTGTGTGTGTGTGTGTGTGTGTGTGTGTGTGTGTGTGTGTGTGTGTGTGTGTGTGTGTGTGTGTGTGTGTGTGTGTGTGTGTGTGTGTGTGTGTGTGTGTGTGTGTGTGTGTGTGTGTGTGTGTGTGTGTGTGTGTGTGTGTGTGTGTGTGTGTGTGTGTGTGTGTGTGTGTGTGTGTNTTGTAGAAACCAATGAAGACGGAGAATAGAAGGTATGAGAGTTCTATATTCATTGGTGGTAGAAATAATAATAACCCTTCAGATTATTCATTTAATACCTTTTCTGAATTCAGGGTGTATGACAATCCTTTCAGGCTTGTAAGACCTCTCATGTCTGTCCTTGTTCCTTAAATTGTGTTTGCCCAGTACGAGCCTCATGCCTGAAGGGGTTTCCAGGTTTGTGATGCAGTGAGCTGCAGTTAGGACGATGTAGGGGCCAACAACTGCCCCTCCACAATGATGCTTGTACTTCCCCTCTGACCATGCTTGAATTTCTACCTGGACATTCAAATTAGGTCATACCAAATTAAAAATTGATTAATGTAATTTCTTTTTATTTAAATTATTAGAAAAAAAATTAACAATAATTAAAATTCAATTGTAAAAAAATAAAGTCACTCTCAGGGGAATTTTAAGCAAAATAATATGCTCAGTGTTTTCGAAACCTAGGGTATCTTGGCCTTTTTAATTAATATTAAAAAATTCTCTAAATTATACCACATAAACTAAATTCACAGAATATACATTTGAAGTAATTACTTAAATTAAAAAAAACATGGAGGTCTCAGCTATTTCTCACTTTGCAATCTATAATGACTGCAAGATATATAGTTTCTTATAAACATCTTAATACGTGTAGTCTAGAACAATCCAAATAGATAACATCATGACGTATAATATGTTTCATTCTAAAAGTTTTAGAGCGAAAACAATATCAGTGGTGGCTCTGAGAATAAACCTTCCTAAACGTCAGGGTCTCCATGAACTACCTACCAATGGGAGACAACATAAGAAATGAGATTACATTTTAATCTGATTACACTTCATCATATCCTTACGGAAAATACCCTTAAAATGTACTACTTTTTAAAATCACTCAGCCCACATAATTTATACACTAAGTCATTAAAGAAGAACAATGTAGTAAATTTCAATAGCTCTTTGATGGTCTGAAAATGATTTGATGAATAAACCTCACGTTTTATTATTTGAAAAATATTTCATATCGTTTATAGGGATGCGAAATTATGAAATTCAAAATTAGTTCCCTGCATTAATGGTAACAGCAAAAAGAAAGATAATTAGCAAGAGTAAATAAGGTTTATTCCTCAAATTGAATTCCTCAACCCCCCCCCCCCTAAATAAAATAAAACGTAATTGAAAGGGTAAGAAAGTTGAGGGGTTAATATTTTTGTTAAAACAAATTCAATTCCATTAACTGAATGTGAAAACGTATCTAGTGAATATTGATGAGGAGAGAAAATAGAAACTTCGAATGAGGGCACTGTTTAAAAGAAGCAGCTTCTTATGTACTATGCCCAATGAATAAAAGGATAAGTATGTTGCAATAGGAGGTTGTAATGGGCACTCAATTATGCCACTGACACATTTCTCTTGCACTAAATGTGCTAATAATAGTCTTTGTTCATGACCTTGAGTCAGCCACCCCATTAATATTTGTGTTATACAATATATATATATGTACATATATGATTTCTTATATTTTCACTCAATCAGATTTGAAAACAAAGGAGTAAGTATGTAGCAAGGAAGTTAATGTATATAGCATTCAGCATTATTGTAATATAAATTGCCATTTAATATAATTTTGGGCAAAAACACTTCGGAAAACTACATTTGTAAAGTAAAACATAAGTTGCAAAAATGAATTATTAGACGATTGACCAATGATAATGGTTAGAATTTCAAAAGTCAACGCGTCGAAAAATTCCTAACCCGTTTCCATAGAAATATTTAATGAAACACTGTAAATCTGCTTAGTTTACGCAGCTCTAGCGTGACGGTTATTTTTAGTACGCTCATGTAGGTTCAAGTTGAATCTTATCACTCCACTTATTTAAAATTATAAATTGAGTTATCTTAGCGCACATAGTACTAACACGAGCACACTCGTAGTTCTTTCATTAGCATTCTTAGATTTGTAGTACAATTAAGTGTTAAATAAAGTCAGTTTATTTCTTTTTTTTTATACAATATATTTAAATAAGATTGAGCGCTTTCGACCTCAGAATGTCATTTTCAGAAGCACTCCAAACGACAGTTGCACTCTCGAAAGCCTGTGTCTCAAGAATTGTTTTTATATTGTTATTATCAATAATTATTCTAGATAATAACCAGATTCCTTCAACTGAAATTTTAAAAATTTGAACCTTAAAATAAAATAAAATTTTAAAAATATGTTTTTTTTACCTGAAAAAAAAAAGTTTATGACAAGTTATCATGTGATAGTCTGATGAATATAGTTTAACTTGAAATGTAACTTAAACGTCTGCCTTTACATGGTCCTCGCAGCCTTTTCAGGACAAACTAAATTTGAACTAAGTAATAGAAATTTTAAGTTCCTATACAATACTAAGTCTAAGTCATTTGAAAATTCTTCATCTGCAGTAGTAAACTACTCTCGCTAAGTTATTGTAATTGTCGTTCAATAGAAAATATTTACAGCACTAAATTGTAGGCGAGGGATGTTTATGGTCACATCCCAGAGTGCAGAAGCCGGTTGAGCTTGAGATGAATATTATTGGTTTTAGAAAACGTGACGATTTCCTCTCGTCTTCACTAACAGTGTGACGGGAGCCTCTATAGATGGATTCCAAATCAACCATTCTTGTAGGGGGCTGAGAAGTTGGGACCTAAATATAATATTGTCTGAATGGGAGAGGGCAATATTAACAGACATGTTTGAACATACTCTGGGTTGCTTGTTGAGGAAGTTATGGTGTTGTTGCTTGTTTTGTAACCTTGACCGAACCCCGAAAAATGTTTTAATGATATCTCCACGGTTAAGAAACTCTCCATTTGAACGAACTTGTTTATATTGTGGTGGGGGGGGGGGGCGCTTATGGCTCTTAATATCCGTCTCCAATTCGTATACACATTTCAATTGCATTACTTCCAGGGCAAAGTTTCTAGCAACAAATGTATTTTTTAGAAGTCGATACCTTTTATCAGTGCCTCTTCGACTACTTAAGTGGTTAACTGTGTTTGACAGATACCACCTCGACATCAGCTCAGAGAGAAAGAATGATTGCCATTGCAATCAGATAAAAAGTGAAATTATTACACAAAAGAAAATCAAGATATATCTCTAAGTTAATGTTCTCCCCCCTTGACTCTCACTACTTTTATTGTAATCACACAATTGGTATAGTTTCTTTCACATTTTATCTGTACAAGTGAATTGATTATTCATGATTTCAATTAAATAAATTTAAAAAATCAATCTGAATCTTGCTTAATATTTTTTGCTAATTTAAATGTTAGGAATAATGCAAGACGAAACAAATATTTATTGCTCTTTTATGTATGATGTTTATAAAAATAATACCAATATCTCTCTATAATTATTTGATAATTACCAGGTATGCAAGTTTAAAATGTCGTTTATTTCTTAAAATATATACACAGTAATTTAAAAAAAAGTATGATATATTTTATTCAAAGTACTGGCCCTCGCTTTCTACACATTTTGTCCATCTCTCGGGCAATATATGGATACCNGCTTCATTAAAATTCTTATTTCTTTCATTAGGAAATTGTCAAAAATATTTTATTCATTAGTTTTTTTTTCTTTAAGAAATTCGACATCGCTTTTCAATGTAAAAATAAAGGTTGAATTCATTATTAACATTGTGAGAAATCAGATGAATAAAACTGGTGAGGGAGAGGTTGTCATAAATGTCAAGTATGACTAGGATAAGTCCTTTGCCGCTGTTGGCTTAATTTTTAGTTCAGAGCAATAAAATGCAACGTAGATGTGTTTCTTGACGAGAAATATATTTTAGGAGTTACATAGCGAAATTTAATCATTAGGAGTGGGGGTTTATCTGAGCACTTAATTATTCTTTACGGTTTAGAAGCCACAATCAGTTGCTTATCTCAATTAAGCTTGCCATGTGGGGCTATTAAATGCTTTTAAAAAAATTAGTTATTTATTGGAGCAAATCGAAGGAAAAGATTTTAGGGATTACATGAATCAAATGTGAATAAAACAATTGATATTGTGGGCGTAATTTTTAGTTTAGAGCTTTAAACAGCAATACAGATTTGTTTATCGATAAAATAACTTTTTAATAAGTCATTCAGCGGAATCCAACAAATAGGAGTGGTGCATGTTAGCAGTTTGCAGTGTTGTCATGCATGTCTAACCAAAAATTTAATTTTACAATTTATAATCTGAAATTAATTTTTTTCGTGACGAAATTTTGCTTGTCCCTTATAAATGTAAAATGAAAGTTTGATTTCGTTTTTGAGCGAAATCGGATGAATAAAAATGGGGATTACTATTTAATAACTTTAGATAAACGTTCATTAAAACCTATACCAGGTATATATAACAAATTTATAGCTTTAGTAAAATAGCAAAACAAAAGAAAAATAGCTCAATGAAGCTTTGAAAGGCTCTGTCAAATATAAGTTTATATTAGTTCAAACAGGAATTCTAAATGAATATCGGTTAAATGAGTTGTGAGAGGAATTTAACCCGATTTTTAAATTCATTAAACATTGTAGTTATGAGTTTTTGTATATAGGATATATCCGTTATGATCCGCTGCGACAATCAGATCAACGTTGTTTGAAAGACAAGCTTTTGTAGAAATACAGTTGTAAATTCTTGTGGTTAAATGTTCCTTTTAATTATCGCAGTTTAACTATTTTAAGAGCAGTATTTTTAATTTAAATAGTATATTCTAGAAAAATTAAGACTCACGACAGGTAAAACAAAATGACTTTTAATAATTTTGTGTTCAAAAGCTTATAAAAATCTAACTCTAGATTAGATTGGGCATTAATTAGTGAGGAGCATAGAAATTATTTTCTCCGCTTTTATTATGTCATTTGCATTGCTAATGGTACATTTTAAGGTGAAAACATTTGCTCACTACACGCAACCTGGCTCAATCTGTTTTGGAACTCCTTTCAATGATTCATTTTACATAATATTTGCATAGACATGTGATGCTACTTTTCTTTCAAAGTTATTTTTACATGTGTTTTTTTTTTTTTTCTTTTTTTTCCCAGATAGATCTTATGATGACACATTAGGTGGGGTTAAACTTATTTTTAATATTTATTTAAAGTTTCTTATTGGAAGACTAAAGTTTCTAAGGGAAGAGCAGAATATGAGTTCTCCGTATTTATCTCTGTATGCCAAGGGAATCATCAAAATAATTGTTTGAAACTAGACTGGTATTACCTGCCAAGGGTAGGCCCCGTAAGGGGTGTTGGTGCCT
The DNA here is from genome assembly GCA_000696205.2 of Oncopeltus fasciatus. Taxonomy (NCBI): domain Eukaryota; kingdom Metazoa; phylum Arthropoda; class Insecta; order Hemiptera; family Lygaeidae; genus Oncopeltus; species Oncopeltus fasciatus. The sequence continues at coordinate 93,633 of KZ808009.1, forward strand.
CCGACGATCTTGGCTGACGCTCCACCGGTACCCCCTCTCAGTGGCTGGTGGGAGACGGAGCGAGCTCCGCACTGTCCTGAGTCGCCGCTGGGGAACTTGGGGAAGCCGCCACTCCTCCAGTCCTCCTCTGCAACAAAATCACCCTTTCAGCAACAGTGTACAGGCAGGAGGGGTTAGAGCAATAGGGGAAGCATTTTTTCGCTTTCTGTGGAATCATTAGCACTTCAATACACCTTTTGTATTGCATACTTTATATTTATGGAATAAATATTTACATAGTGGACATAAGCATAAACACCACACACACAAACAATTACATATTCAGTAAATTTTAATTTATACTTCATACACGTTCTACATTTCCTTAATGTACAAGCTTTTTGTAGCCCAATTTTTTTCACGGTGCTTGCAAACCGAGTTTTTCACATGCTATTTTTGTTCCTAATTTTTACTGGGTGTGGACTGCCAATATTTAGTTCTATAAGCCTAGGACGTACTGTTGCGCAGCTGGAGAGACATTTTAGACCATGGAGTGAAGTACCCTATAAGGACCAGGTGATTTCCCCTTTAACTGTCGCATTGTGCATGCAAAATGGGGTGGGATCAACAAGCGGATTTTAACGGAAAGGAAGTGGAATCCACACTGACAATCGTTTTTCAATCAAAGGACGAAGGGGTTACTGCAAAGGAATCTGGTAGTTTTCGGCTATACTAACCGGGACACTTGTTAAATTTTCATCAATGGAACATATAATTGGTATATTATTGGTTCCATTTTCCATTTGCTTAATTTGTGTCATAACTCGAAAGACGATGTATGCTTGATTATGTTTTCAATGTTAAAAATGTATGCTTAAATACAAATTACGTCTGATAAATCGTTAACATACTATTTATCTAATTTATGATTTTAATCAGTCGTAAACGGGGACGTTCTCAGCGCTCGACTATATGATTAGCCTTATATGTCTTTATTCTTCTCTCTTTTATATTCTGTTTATAGAATTGCGAATTCACTCGAAAATCCTTTGTTTAGTTTTATTAAAGCAAAGCAGATTTAAAAACGTAATTAATATAAAAGTTCTCTCATTTGAATTAAATTGCAAATTGTGTTAGCAGTACTAACACGACAGCTAAAGCTTAATGGAATTATTTCCTAAATAATTATAGAGTAAGTACTCACCATTGTAGTACCAGGCTCTTGAAGGGACGCAATCCACCAAAAGTACCACCAGGCTGCAAACCAAGACCCTCAAGAAACCATCCGCATAACTATAAGATAAAATACATGCATATTAATGGTCTAAATTAAATTAAAATAAATAGTTACAACAGTAATCAGTTTAAAAAATAATTAAATAATTTCAAATACACATTCAAAAGGTACGTACAACGTATTCCATCCATTTGTATGCCGCTAGAATTAAAGGATATATTATTCTAAACGTATTTTCTGGTTGGTTTGATGCGCTCTATGAATAACATTTGTTTTCCGACAAAGAGAATGCATTTCATAAGTTATTATCAAACAAGCGTCTCCTAACGACTGTTCAGAAGACCTCTAATCTGCGGGAAGTCAAATCCGAAAACTTTAGAAATTATAAAGTGGGATAAGAGCGGGCGGATAGTAAAAATATATATAAATTTCATATCTTATATAAAATAACTAAACTCCTCCTTCTAGCAAGCCTGCACAAAGCATGCTATCTAGAATAGATTGGTGGCGTCCACCATAAACTTCAGAGTCACGACAGGTTGACTGAGAGAGGAGGGGAACTGATGCAGCTCGTAATGTTGTGCTTAAACTATCTGCATCTCCAGCTGCCATAAAAAAATAAAATTATGCTTGGGACTAATTAAATAAATTCAAATTATCACAAATAAATTTATTATTAATTTTANTATTTGTAAAAAAAAACTTACAATTTACATTAATAAAAATTTCCTTTCCAGTAATCAGTTCAAATGAAAAGGAGTTGCTTCCTAATAAAAATTGAGAGTAACAAGACTCTTCTAAGACTCTTTATACTGAGACTAATTATTCGTCCTTAAATTGTACTCAAAATGAAATAAAGCATTTAAATTTTTGTTTGTTTGACGGCCAATCAGATAGGTAATGTTGCACCTGGTTGGCTAGTAATAGATTTTATGGAATGATATTAAAATTTCTTCATTAAATTAAAGTCAAGCAAGCTTGAGTACCAAAAGTCTTAGGAACAAAATTTATATCTAAAGCCAGAAATATATTTTGTTTGGTTTGTAAAACAAAAGTTACTTTAAGATAAAATTTCTTTAATATGTTCGAAATTATTCTAAATTAGTCTAACTGCTGAAAAATATAAATACTCGTGAAAAATATGCTAAAAGTTATTTATGAAAAAAATACTATGTTGACAGAACCTATTTAAGCAGTTAATTATCAGGTACAGATAAATCACAATTCCTATTCTTCTTTTACGCCATGACATACCTCCCACAAAAAATTGTAAATTTGTAAAGTAATTGTAAATTTGTTGCTTTAAATGTATAAAATTATGTATTAAAAACTTAAGAAGGTGATAGAAAATAAACAGACCAGTTTCCAAATGAAACATATTAAAAATTTAATGGATTGTTCTATTCCTTTTTTTTATATTATTGTTTATTTCATATTATTTTTAATCTTCCTACATAAGCATTGTGCTGGCATCATAAAGTGAGGAGTCAAATCTGCTACGTAATTGTAAATAATGTGCATTCTCTAACGATATTTGGACACTTTTAGTAAATTAAAAAAAAGTTTTTATTTTAGCCAAATTTTTGGCCTGAATTTCAGGCCTTCGTTAGGGCTGAATATGAAAAAGAAACTTACAAAAACAATATACAAATATGTCTATAAGTCATAATCAAACAAATAATAAATCAATGAAAATATAAAACTATGTGATTGATCATATAAAATGGATACTGAACATATTGGAAAGAAAAAAAAATTATTTCTATTATTCTGAGATTTGTAATAGGGTGATAGGGAAAGAGAGAGACTTGTGCTCAACTGGGTCTCATCATGATTGATCTGTTTAAAAAAAAAAAAAAATTATTTGACCGTTTTGGAAGGAACAGGAACCGGATGTAGGAGTGGGGTACGGATATGAGAGATTAAATGGATTGAGGTATGTAAATATCACTGTAGGAAAGTGGGAGAAAAAAAATACTATGAGGTGGTCTTATGGTGATTTTTGTTTTAAGATATGGAAAATATTACTCTGTTAGACGTTAAAAAGATTGAGGAAGAAATATAGACTTTGTCTTTTTTTCATTCAGCCCGAAACGTTGGCTAAAATAAAAACTTTTTGTTTACACATTAGTTTTTAATTCTTCTCGTCATATTTTTATTTGCTAGGCTATCAAGTTGAATGGAAAAGTATTATTATTCAGAAAAAGTATTAAACGAAATAAATACATTATAAATAAATACATATAATAGATGAGGTAAAACTAGCTGGTAAACGGTAAAAAGGCCATGAGAGGCTAGCTAAGAGAGCAGTCTCGGCTTGGCCGACATACCGTTTACTGAGCTACTACTACCTTCTTTCATCGGTTAAGACATGCATGTAAGTACTGATAGGCTGTGACTTCTGGCGTGGTACTGCATGTGGAGAACTGATATGAACTGATAAGAGACTCGGAGGCGCGCTGTAATCCTTGGTCGATCTGGTCCCTGGTCTTGCTCCAGCTGTCTCCTGCACCACCGTTGAGGCCAAGTGACTCCGACCCACGTATACGCTGGTCCACTCAGGTCCCACTTCTCACGGTCGGTCTCTTTCGACGTTTCGTCCTTCTGAATGACATATAACTACCTTTAGTGATTTCCGAACGAAAATAGCAATACAGAATGTTCTCATGACAGATTTTTTAAAAAGTTTCTTCGATATTTTTTGCGATCCTACCTTTTAAATATCAGAAAAGATAGTCACTAAAACATTGTATATGAGTGAGTATGACAATAGAACATTTATTTCCAGAAATCTTTATAGACGTGAGAATGATTCTTATAATAAATGTATATTTTATACACTATTATCAATAATACATTACTATTTTATCAAAAATTGTAAAATATACATACATAATTCTGGTACACATAACATATATATTTGAATATAGGTACTATCATATTACAATGCCCATAATATCATTAACATAAATTTAATACAATACACCGCACTAATATAATACAATTATATAATATAACATACCACAAAATGTAACACAAATATCACATCACGATTAAATAACTCATATTATTTTCAGATGAAGGTTATGTTCATTTTCAATTTGCTTCTTTTTAATTACATTCTGAAAAGTCTTGAAGTGTTTTTCAGCTTGGGGTATTTTCGAAAAATAATTATGAAAACAATCCTAGAAAAATCTAATTATTTTTCAAAAACGTATGTCAAATGATTATTGCTGGCGGTTACAGGTTGAAAAGACAAAAAAAAACACACAAAAAAAAAACAACAAGTTTATTGGTCAATAAGTTACTTAATAACAGGTGTATCTCCTCTCTTTCCACTGCTTAAAATAATTTTTTGGTTTAGCAAAAAACCACTTCAAAAAGTGGTTTAGCACATGGCATAAAAAGACACTGTGGTCTCAGTTTTCATTGCCTTTAACGGCCTCAGGATGATGACCAGACGTTTAAATTAAACATGACTCAAATATCGTGCTTTTGTATTTGAAAAATCTGTGGAGCTTCTTTAACATTGCCCCATAAGGGTGATCCGTATAACTGAAACTCAAAAATTCCAAGTCAAGTACTTACTAAATATTTGTTTTCTCTAATCCTTTTAAGTTTCTTTATTACATATGTAACTTTACTAGGTTTTTTTATATTATTAATTTGTGCTTTCAATTTAATTTATAGTCCGTAATTAATTAAGGATTTAGTTCTTCAAGTTTTGTATTTTTGAAACGCTCAATGTCTAAAACTTTGGGTCAACTTTAATTTTAAAACTCATATAATTTGTTTAGGCATATTATACAACAGTTTGTTGTGTCCCACCCATTTACAAAGAACTCTAAATGCGTCATTTTTATTAATAGTTAAGTTAATTTGCTGTTTCATTAAAAAATTTAAAATAAAAATACTTTATTGGAGTATAAAAAATTATGAAAGTCCATTCATATGCAGCAGTTGGTCAGTGATTGATCTCTGAGGTACCCCTCTCTATTCAGGAATCTCTGGATTGCTAACTAATACAAACATTTCTATACAATAAGATTGTATAGATTGTAATGGATTTCCCCTTTTGTCTTAATTATATAAATTATCAATATATTCTCACTTTTTTTTTGTCAACATTATCACTAATGACAATTTTCAATTTAATCATCTCTTCAACTGTGGTTTTATTCCTTGTACCTTAATTGAATTTTTATTTTCAATCAATTTTTTATCAAAATATAAAAATAACTTTTTCTATGTTCTAGACAAGATAGGTAAAATTGCCATAGGCTGATAATTCTTCATCCTCTTTTTCTTAAGGAGGTAAAACTTTAGTACAGTTCAATTTTTATTTTTGGAAACGTACACTCTTCAAAGCAGCAATTAATTAATTAAGGCTTCATTAAAATTCTTATTTCTTTCATTAGGAAATTGTCAAAAATATTTTATTCATTAGTTTTTTTTTCTTTAAGAAATTCGACATCGCTTTTCAATGTAAAAATAAAGGTTGAATTCATTATTAACATTGTGAGAAATCAGATGAATAAAACTGGTGAGGGAGAGGTTGTCATAAATGTCAAGTATGACTAGGATAAGTCCTTTGCCGCTGTTGGCTTAATTTTTAGTTCAGAGCAATAAAATGCAACGTAGATGTGTTTCTTGACGAGAAATATATTTTAGGAGTTACATAGCGAAATTTAATCATTAGGAGTGGGGGTTTATCTGAGCACTCAATCATTCTTTACGGTTTAGAAGCCACAATCAGTTGCTTATCTCAATTAAGCTTGCCATGTGGCTATTAAATGCTTTTTAAAAAAATTAGTTATTTATTGGAGCAAATCGAAGGAAAAGATTTTAGGGATTACATGAATCAAATGTGAATAAAACAATTGATATTGTGGGCGTAATTTTTAGTTTAGAGCTTTAAACAGCAATACAGATTTGTTTATCGATAAAATAACTTTTTAATAAGTCATGCAGCGGAATCCAACAAATAGGAGTGGTGCATGTTAGCAGTTTGCAGTGTTAAAGCATGTCTAACCAAAAATTTAATTTTACAATTTATAATCTGAAATTAATTTTTTTCGTGACGAAATTTTGCTTGTCTCTTATAAATGTAAAATGAAAGTTTGATTTCGTTATTGAGCGAAATCGGATGAATAAAAATGGGGATTACCTCAAATGTCAAGAAGGCCGCTGCAGTGACAAAACAGTTTTTATTCGCACTTGACATTTCAAGTGGTCACTCCCTTCTATACGCCCGATTTTGCTTAAGAAAGGACTCATTCATTGAATTTATAATAAAATTATGTGCTGCAGCGAGCTTCTTGACATTTGAGGTAATCCCTCATTTTTATTCGTTATGTTAATTTATTACGTTTAAATAACTTTAAACTCACCAAATAATTTATTAGACAGTTCCTAAACAACAGTAGGTAAAAATACTTGTCACACAGTGGCTGGAGAAACTAAGCTTATTCTCATAAAATTTCTATTGCTTCAATTATTCATATACTGAATTTCAGTAAGTTCAGTCTGCTTAGCGTACTCATTAAGTTTTTGTTAAATAGTTTTTTTTATTTTAATTCTTTGTTGGATTAGGTTAGAGCCTATGACCATTATTTGGTACAATTACAAAGAGGTACCAAATAGACTTTTTTTATAGAGTATTTTTTTCTCTCGAAATAACTAATCCACACTTGTAAAAAATATCCATGCCAGTAAGAGAAACTTTCCATACAGATAAGCAAGTGACGTCTTAGGTTAAAAAGTGAATGACTGACCTGAGGTAGGAGGAAAGTAGCTGTAATTCGTAGTCCAGTATCTCCATGGACCATTCCCAAGAGCGGTCCTCTAGGGGGGAGAGAGACAGTACCTGATCCAGCTTGATCTAGGCGGTGTTTCCGGCGGGGACTTGGTGGCGTGGCCCGCGGCGGAGACCGTCCAACTCCTTATGGGCACCTAGACCGAGCGGCTTGCACTGTTTGTAAACATCATCCCTCTGGATAAGAAAGCGAGACTTTCCCCCACCACCCACACACCTCAGGCTCGCCGCCTTCTACTGCCAGTTCCGACAGCCCCCACTCCCTCTTCAACTGCAGCACAATAATGACGGAATAGAAGTTTGTAGAAGGACCATGAGCTTTACAGATATTATCGATAAGCTGATACGCATTCTCCGTTAATCATTGTTTTATTCACTCACTCGGAGAGTTAAAAATAAATCTGTACGGAAAGAGTAGATGATACTTGTGCAGGCTGAATAAATTTGGCAACATAAATCAAATTTTCATTATACGCAGAATGGAATTAAAAACAAAAAAAAAGTTACTTCAATTTAAAGATTTAAAATTTTAAAACAAACTATCGTAGATTGTTGGTTGTTTTTATCTGTAGACTTATTTTCTTTACGCAAAGATTAATTATAAGAAGTAAACCCACTGTACTATCACTTAAGTAGCAAGAAATAATGACTTCTTAAAAAAAAATCTCTTAAATGTTCTTGAACGATTCACCTTTGGGTCTAAATCACGCAGATTCATTCATTCTTTCAAATATAATTTATTTTAAAATGTCCATCCGCCGCCTTTCCTTAGCCTAAATAAAACTACATACTATTAAAAAGTAAAAATTTTCCAAATAATTGACATAACTGCTAACTTCTATTGAAAGATGTTCCTCCTGTAGAACCTATACTCTCAGCTTATCCTTTTGGAAGTATTAACTAGAAAAATTTAATTATTCTTAGATTCAAATTCGGTCAGGATCTAGTATCCCAGAAAAATATCACAGTTCATCTCAGCCGAAACGTTATTTATACAAGTGTTTAACATACTTGACGCTTATGTATTTTTATTTATCTATGATTCAAACGAGAATTTGTAAAAATTACTTCATATTTTCTCCTTATATATATATATATATATATATATAATAT
>KZ808009.1:106435-130601 GCA_000696205.2 Oncopeltus fasciatus
CTCTCTCTCTCTCTCTCTCTCTCTCTCTCTCTCTCTCTCATTCACACATAAAAGCATATTACATGATTTAGAACGGTCCTTAATGCGTCTTTTCATGAGAATTAGTTCACGTTTGAAAAAATTTTTCGAATGTCGTCTCGCGCATTTATTTATTATATATTTTCCTGGTAGAAGTCTGTTAATATAAACACAAAAGAAAGGAACCAATAAAAGAGCTGTTTCCATATTATTTGTCAATTCTTAAGTGGCACAAGGTGAACCCTGGTAAGAGCAACTGAGGTATGTCCGGCAACAAACAGAACAGGTCAGGAGTGTTCTCGCATTTCACAATAACGACCAGTGAAAGTTATTATGGTTCTTGCTTCAGTTATTTAATGATTCATCAACAGGCTGGATTTTACAAATGTAGTTTAAAGGCCAAAATAATCATAACTTATTAGAAATACTATTAAAAGACATCTTTATTTTTGTTGGAATTAAATTTGGCAGGGAATTCGAAAATAATGGGATATACTCTTACAGGTATTAAACAGTTTTAAGCTTATTTACGCCAATAAAATTTTTATTATAAAACACAGTTATTAAATTATAAATTAATTTTATTTTATTTTTATAGAGTTTATGGGACCATCAGTGAGTAATACAATTCGAATGACAACTTTTTTCCCAGTGTTACATTATAAAAATTCATAGTCAGAAAAATTTCTTTAAGATTTTTCATCAATATCACTTACTGGAGAATGTCAACATATTCACAGAAGAACATCCCGAAACCTCCTGTAACTTACAACGCAATGCTGGATCTGCACGAAGTTGTCCCTTTGTGTGATAATGTACGTAGACTTTTGTGGGAAATCTAGGTCTACAAAGATAAGATTTAATACAAGGTTAGGGAGCATTCATATACAACGGGGAGGATCCGGCCATGGCTGGACGAGTCAGTTTTGCACCGGGACGGATTGAAGGACCGTATCGCCAAGGAAGAGATAACTTTAAATTTTTCATAGCTTTTATTCTTGACTAATTGAAGAAAAATGTCATGAAAATACTGTACAAAAGTAGTGTGACTTTAAACCAAGTTGGTTGCTGGCCTATTTTGCGGTGCTATTGAACTTACCAAAAAACCCGTTTATTATCCGAACAAATACTGTTTTTAAATAACTCTCTTCAAAATTGTTCAAGCTTACAAAATATTGTAAAGCATATTATGCATATAAAAGATCAAACTTTTGCAAAAAAAAAAATCTTAGCTTAAAAAAATCACTTCACTTAGAAGGAAATATTGACATATGTTTCAAATGAAGTTCGTGCGAAACACTGCGAATCCCAGAATGTTTCGTAACGGCTGCACAAGATTTCATGCAACAGTTCGACGAACAGATTAAACACATGGCCTGATTTTCAATTTTCTAATGCTGGCCTTGGTGCCCATGCGTAGTAGATTTAGTGGAGCTCAAACGGGATTCTGACGCCGTTAGGATGCGAAATTAGTTTTAATTTTATATTAAGTCAAAATAAATACTATGAATAAATCTATTTTAATATTAATCCTATAATTAACAATATCTAGTAAGAAATAAAGGTAATCATGTTACTGACATGACAAGACTTTTGAAATATTTCAACAAATCTTCACCGTTTCTACTTTGGGGAAACTAAAAAAATGTGTCCGTTTAAAATATTACGGGGCACTAATGATGATTTTTTTTTTTTTTTTAGCTTCTACAAAGTGGGTCAGAAGAAGATCTCTGAAATTTTCATAAATTACTTTATAGTACTGACTGAAATAGTTTTCATTCCGACAAATATGCTACAATACCTTAGTTCCAGAAAAGTAAGGAAGAGTGCTAAACAAAACCATAAGTAGAGCAGTAACCATAATTACAACCGGCTTACAAGTTTCTTTATTGTTTGCATCCCTAGAGTAATGTATTTGTCCCTGGTATTTAATGTAATTTATAGAGAAGCACTTAACGGCTTTGCAGTTCTTAAATTACTAATGATTTCTTAAATTTGCCGAAATATAATACTTGATATCGAAATAAATGATCTTTTATGTGTATTATCTAATTGAAGTATAAAAACATTACTAGGGATATATGACTTTTAAATATCTTTGATTGTTTTGTTTTTGGAGAAATTAATTGGGGTTTCGGCCAGAATAAAAAAAAATATAATACTCCAAAATTATAGGGGGATTATTTTATTATTGCGAGTGTTTCGACTTAACTTGTAAGTCATTATCAGGGCGATAGTGATGTCTGGAGAGAACTTTGAGGGAGGTTTATGGTGTCACCTCAGATTGCAGAACTAAACTTAAGGTGTTCAGTTCTGAACTCATAGATTTGACCATAAACCTCTCTCGGAGATCTCTCCATACGTTAGTATAGCCCTGATGATGACTTATATGTGAGGTCGAAACGTTCGTAATAAAATAATTACCCAATAATTTTGTAGTACTTTATTTTTCTCAACCTGGCCGAAACCCTGACTAATTTCTCCAGCATAATATTCGACGGCCAACTAACCTCCGACCACATGATATGTTTTCATTCCTTGAAGGTCTTATTTAAAATCAGTAAAATTGCTGTGACAATACATTTTTCCAAAAGAAACCTTCCCTCGTTCGAGTAGTCGGATATCGTTCATTACATTTGACGAGACTTGATGAAAAGTGTGAGGGAGCGACTGGGAAGTGTGGAGGAAGAGTGCGTGGGTGTTGTTCCCGAGATTGATGGAGACGTGAAAGTACGCTCGCTCGGTTTGTTATTGCATAAAGAGCTAGCGCTAATTAGCACAGTCTATCTGCTCGGACTGAAAGGAGATGTCAGTCAGGCCCCTGCCCGCCTTGTCTTTCTTCTCGGGGAGGACGGCGGGGCGGGAACGTTTCACTTTTGCCCGCCACATCTGCTCGTCCTCAGAGGAAAGACAAATAGAAATGAGATTTTCCCCGATCATCCCAGTTCAGAACTATACATTCGTGGGTAACGAGTACCACCTGAGGTCAACCCTACCTTATTATCCTTATCATTTTCTAACGTGAGGAGTTGGTCAGGGATTCCGTTTTGGGATTTTAAAAAATAAAAAAGTTATGTGTAAACATAAATGTTATTATGAACACCAACGTTTCAGTCTAAATTTCAGGCCTTCTTTAAAACGAAGGGGGTGATACTTTAGAGTAACTAATGACATTCTCACTTAGGATTTAATTTCCAAACATTTATATTATATAACGTTTTTATTAAAAAACGTACTTGAAGGCAGATATTCAACTCCGAAGGTTTGGCTCTTACCTCCCAACATTTCACAGCCCATCTCAGTGGTCTCACCTTTAACATTAATTTCTTTCTTCTTACGATTACATGAGAAAATAAAGTCACATGTCCTCTTATCTGCGTCTATTTATAATGAAATAGAAAATATGCTTTGTGCAGCTCCTGCGAGGCGGACTTTTTATATTATTTTTTTACTAAACTTTATTAATTGCAATTTTAGTAGATTACCCGTGAAGTATAAGGAATGCAATTCACTTTGATCCTATGGCATTAAAAAAATATGAACAAATCTTCACCGACCCTACAATTGATAAGACATAAATATGGTCAGCCCAAAATGTTATATAATGATATACATATATATTTTTATACCTACATATATATTCGAAAGTCGCCTCATGGGACCGAAATGAATAGCTTGGTTTCCTTACGGTTAACCATTGAAAAATGAAAATAGTAAAGTAAAGTATAGAGGGCTATTAAGGAAAAGACAGATAATACCATTATGGGGAAATGTGAAAATTGTAAAAGGGAGGAAAAACTAAGAGGAACAGGAAGTTAGAGAGAGAGAGAGAGTGTGTGAAAGAGATAGAGTGGGAGGGAGGGCGAGAGAGAGAGAGAGTGAGTGGGAGGAGGAAGAGCGGAAGTGAGAGAGAGAGAGAGAGAGAGAGAGAGAGAGAGAGAGAGAGAGAGAGAGAGAGAGAGAGAGAGAGAGAGTGAGTGGGAGGAGGAAGAGCGGAAGTGAGAGCGAGAGAGAGAGAGAGAGAGAGAGAGAGAGAGAGAGAGAGAACCAACTCTGATGTTAGAAGGTGCTGAGCCCCTATGTAGGAAGTATGCAATAGATGGACAGATATTTCTGGAGATAACAGGTTGAGCATCCCAATGTCCAGGATAGCAGTACGGACATTAAGACATTAAAACCGGGTTCGCAGGGTTCGGGTTCAGGGGATTCAATGTTTCAATCGTTCGCCTTTTTTTTTCCATTGTGGGGAAGATGGATTGCCAATTCCTTGGCCCGCTCGCCCAGTGTGACACCAGAGCTCGCTTTTTGTCGTTTCTCTTAAACATCTTCTCCCCCTCTGTCCTGCATATGTTTTTATGCTGTAGATCTAAATTGTATTGTGACACTTATTGATAATTTGCAATCGACTGAATATTTATATGCGTTATTGTTTTTATAGCAATTTTCAAATAATTATTTTTTCCACCATCTTTACGTTCGAGAGTGCACTTTACATTCTCTTCAGAAGAGTTTAAGTACCTTAATAGTTCATTTAAGTCATCGCAGTCCCTCATTTTGATAATAACACTTAATCATTATATTTAAAAATCCTTGCCAAAATAATATTTTGAAAAAAAAAAAAAAAGATTTAACAAAGGGTTGTATTTATTATTATGAGTGTAGTGGATAGTAGCAAGAATACACTATTGCATGAAACTAAACCAAATGCATTATCTAAGTAAATGTGTTTTGTGGGGTCTGTACAATACAGAGAGGGGCTTGTGGATAGTTTTATTTTCCTCATTCTTGAACAAAATCTTGATTTCAGGTAATGCTTTTTTGATTTCTGAACTGTATTTTTGTGTGAAATAAATTAAATATAATTTATTATTGTTAAATGGTAAGGTTGTTAGATTGATTGTGGGGGATTTAACTTTCAAGCATTAACGCTATCATTAAGAAAATCTTGATGATTTCTATTTACTCTAGAAATACCATATAGATTTCTATATTCAAAAATATAGTCAATTTCAAAAGCATTTAAATCGCCATTGACCAAAATCTTTTTAATTTTTAGATATAGCAAACCTTATTTAATATTTCGTGATGGAAGGCGAAAGGTCAAAAATAAATGAAAATAATTCTAATAACACTTATTTATTTCTCAACTAGTTTCGCATTCTCGGACGCCGCTTCAAGAGCTTAGATTTATAAATATATTATTATAAGTCATTATAAATTGTATAATAATCTGAAGAGGCGACTAGGAACTCAAAACTAGTGGGGAATAAATAAGTGTTATTCGAATTATAGTAATTTATTTCAATTTTTTTTTCTTCCAAGAAGAAGTAAAAAACAGTAAGTCTTATTTTGAATGCTGAATTATTTAATATTTATTATTGATTCGGGTACCTGTTTTAAATTCATTTTTTTTATAGTAGTTTCTTTCACTGGATTTGTTTTTTGTACTGGTGAAAAATCATCCCTCTTTCATTGGTTGCTTAAATATATATATATATATAAATAGTCGAGCGCATTATTGTAATTATAAATTTAAAATAAAATTCTTGAAATTTCCGTGGTATTAACCGAGTTTTATAATTTTCTCCTGAAAAAGAAGGTCCTCTGGGGACAAGAGATCAGCTGTTAGAGTTGACGACAATAACCCAAAGTGATATTTAATTTTCTGTCTTCGTGTTCAGTAAGTCATCTTCGACTTCAATTCTGGTTTTTACAAAAATCAAAGTGATCTGACAGAGTACAAAATTGACCAGGCGAACTCTTTGTGTAGCTCATTCTAGGCATTGCTTGTATGTATTATTTGGTGAACTCAAAAATTGAAAAAACTGGTAGACTCAGACGATGATAGAGATCTATCCTGTCTTCGGCTCCACAATGTCGGGTTAACGTACTGATATATCGTGCTCAGCCATTAGTCTGATTGAGGGGCGTCTTTTTGAGAAGCCTGAATGTTTGGAACTGTCTATTATTTTCATTTTGTCAAAACGACCGAAGAAATTTGAACTGGGATCTTGAACTTTTGACAGAAATGGTTGCAAATCATTCCAGATTTTATTCACTGACTTTTGAACAAGATTTTGCAGGTAAGAACGTCAGATCAGAAGGACGACCATGTCAAAGTAGTTCCTACCAATAGTGCTGGAGATGTATAAATATTCAATGTGTAAAATCAACGAGAGCACTTGCGCAACTGTTCGCCAGACTGGGAACAAGGGGCTCGTTAGGGGACGGGAAGTCTTCCTGTCACAATTTGGAGTTTATTCGAGCTAGGCATAAAAGTCAAATCTGGAAAATGTCTAAAACTAATTGCTGCAGCTTAAGCGTCTTCTGTATTTTACTCAATATGAATCTTCATGCGGAATGCCCTAAGAGATCGACAAATTTACAAATCTTTCAAATAAATTAATTAATGATTAAATTCAATTAAAATTAAGGAGAAAATAAAATGACTAAATAAAATAAAACTCTCTCAGTAACAAGCACATTAAAATTTGTTCTTTCGCGAGGAAGGCTATTTACTCTGCTATCGATTCAGTTCCTTTAATGATTTCTTAGAGATATTTATTACACACGCACACACACATAGTTTTTAGTTATCATATTTATTGGTTAATATTCTCCTAACTTTCTGTATTAGATAGACTAAGTCTATAGTCATAAAGTTCTGCTTAATGACCAATCAATCAATTATCACCTATTAAAATATTTTTTAATTCATTTCAATTGTCTCCAGAGAATTCCATTCCATTATTTCATTATTTTAGGCCAATTTTGGAAGTTAATCAAATTTTTTAATCAAGATTTTATAAATATTTTTTTTTAAACTTTAACTAGCAAAAGATGCACTTCGAAGAAAAAATAGATATACTAGTGTTATTAAAATTTTTATTTTTTCTTAATGCGAATTACCCTTTCAAATAAAGTGTTGACAATTAATAATTGCTCTAAGTGTTTTTAGAACTCTGATATGTTCTGCGTTACATTTCATTGATGAATGCCAGCGTACGGTGACTCATAAAGTTCTGTTGGTAAACAGTAGAGACAAACCGGTCGTACGACGGAGCCACACGTAACAGAGGCATTAATAAAAACCCTCTCCTTCTGCAAAATTGCATTTGGATTTGCATATGTTTGGAAGCGAAAGACCGGTTTTCTAGACGGAGGGGTGTGTCGTCGGCCCTCAGTCGTTTCACTTGTTCGCTAAAGGGAACAACCCCCCGTCAGCCGCATTTGGTATTTGGGTCCCCTTTAGTAAAAGTGGACTTCATTCTGACGCAGAAAGTGACACGTATTACTGGATTATTGCGTCTAAAGTTTCTGGGACAGCTGTCACCTCTTTTCTACCTCTTTTTCTTTATTGACAATGATTCTTGGCAAATTACCCATAAGGAAGTTAAGCTCAACGTAAGACTTATGGAAAATCTCTAAATTCTCGAAATTGGAAAACGGTCGTTGGAGAATTTTCCAATTCATATATTTTTATCTTTTTGAATCCAATTGTCCGAAATGTTTTTATTGAAAAAGGTGTGCTCTATATTTGAACACTATTTGAACGGACTGAAATGTGAAATGAGTCCATTGATATCATAAAACAAGTCACGCAACTAATAAAGTAATTTGAGAATATTATTTGTAGGGTGTCTCTATCTTCCGGTCGGCTTCCAACCATCCTTATAGAGCTATTTGTATTTGTCAGTTTCGACTTCCATGATAAAATTTTGATTCAGAATGGGGCTTTTGTGAAATTTTGAACCATATCATTGAAATTAAACTGTGTGAATGAAACCTTGAAAAAAAAAAAAAGTCAAGTTAGATACATTTTTTAAAGAAAGAATACCCCAAAATCGATAAACGTAGCTTTCATGAAAATATAGCTATTTTATGAATTTAACTCTTAATATTAGCCCCTTTAGTTTGTTAAGACAGTAATAAGGAAAGTGCGATGTCATTACGCTTGCACAACAAACCACTGTGAAAAGATCGCGGTAAAGCAACAAAGAGAAGAAGGAAGGTTTCATAAAAACCAAAAATAATCGTAAAATTGTGGGTAAATGGGTTTCGTTTGTTAAATAAATTACCATGTGTAAGTTCATTTGAATGGAAGAGTGATTGGTAACCACCAATGCTGTGTATGAATATTTTTTCATAAAAGTTGAAAAAAGTATTGTAATTTTTCTTGTCGCAGATGTAATATTATTCTCATATGCTACTGCTCTGGGTACTGTTTTAACTCATTTTTATGACCATAAAATATCTACATAAAACTAATTCATTAAGAGGTTTCCGGTCACAGGAGAACTTAATTTACCTTCAAAAATGTTGCTGATCATTTAAATAAATTATTTTCATTTATAAGATCAAAATACAAGCCGCAAACCATTAATGATAGCTGTAATACATTAAAGAGTTTCGGAATTTTATTAACGAAATCATGATTACAAAAAAACAGAGTTCACTTGTAAAATATTAAAGCAACAGAAATAAATAATTAACTAAAAATAAAAGTAAATAAATAACAAATAAAAATAAGTGCAGTTCAATAGTTAAATATATTGCTATCACAAGAGGTAGAAGTGTGTACTGTCTCTGGCTACATCACTTTATCGTAGGCGTCTTTATTTCTCATTCACTAGTGTTGGTGCCCTCATTTGTGTTTGTGTCCTCATCTGACATAATATTGACTGGTATTCATCTTTTACATATGCTTAAATTTTTTTTTAGTTCATGGAATTTTTATTATAAATAACATTCTCTCATGTTATGAGTGGAACTATTGAATAACTACTTTTTTTTTTTTTTTAAACGATTGCAATTTATCATTGTGACGAAGACTCTATTATAATGTTGTCGAATAATTTAATGTTTAATCATAGCTCAATTTAAAAAAAAAATTTAATATTAATAATTGAATCCCATCGAAGTACTTTCTTGTGGTACATTAATTTTGTACATCACTTGAAAAAATGCGTCACGTTATTACTCAAATTTTTAAGTGTATTAGTCTTATGCAAATCTAATATTTGTATTATCATTAACTATTATTTTTAGATTTACCGAATGGAAATCAAGGTACCAGAACGCAACTTTTAGACAATTTTAACAGATCTTCATCTATCTAACAATGGAGAATCCAAAAATTTGTCCGTTAAAAATTGATTTTGTGTGTATGCGTATATTTATATACATACGTGTATGTCTCTACGCACTCTACAGTCCGAAAGTTTTAAAACAAGTATTTGCTGAAGAAAATAGTCACTGATCGAACAAACAAAAACGTATAAAAATATGTTAAATAAAAGTTTTTTCCCGATAACCCGCAATACATTTGTGTAAGGAGGGTCTAGCTGGTCAACGAGTACTTCGGAATTGACCTTTAAAGGAAGTGTGATTTCAATATGACTAGTGGAAATGAATTTATTTATTTTCCTTTTTTTTTTTTTCAAACCTAATTTGAGTAAAAATTTGACCTGTTGCTGAAGCTGTACGCATTTTCCATTTTTGTTTGATAACAAAGTATCCTAAACCAATGTTTTCATAAGGTCTCAGTATTGGGCGGGAGGCGCTAAATCTCTTAGTTTTGCTTTTAAATAATCCTTAATATGAGTTTTAAAAATTTTTTAAAGATATTAAAAATAACTTATATTCTAATATAAGTTATTTAAATCAGGTAAACGTTTCTTATATAGGGATCAGCGAACTTAACCCATACTTTTTACGATAAAAAAACATAAGCAATTTTCTTGGGAAAAAAATATTGACGTGATTAAAAAAATATTTTTGATATTTTATCTAAAACCAAAAAATGAAACCTAAAGAAAGGTTTTGCTTTTTCATTTTAGGAACTTAAAATCTACTATAAAAATGAAGAAAATTTGTATGCAGTTCCATAGTTACAGACCTGAAGCCACAAGGCAATACACAAAACGACATATCTAATGTTGGATTCAACCAAATTGCAACAAAAAAACAAGTATTCCGGTGGCAAGTTTCTGGGTAATTAATTAATTAAGTTATTACTCAATAAAACCTTAATTATCACGGAATGAATTTATTTGAACTTTTAAACTAGAAGACTTTATAATTGATTAATTCTTCAATATTAGTCACTAAATCGGTCTATCAGAAACATTTATAGCTTCCTAAGAATTACAGTATCCATTTTTGACTGAGGAATACCTTCTCTAATCATCAACTGATGTTGTTCATGACCAATTTAACGACCTCTTCCTTTACATCAAATATGAATCCAAGAAGAGATAGAAGAGTAATACCAACAGGAATAACCAATGTAAAGAGAAAATCTAGATCATTTAAATCAAATAAATCCTTAAAAGCAATAAATTATGAACCCAAAGCTCTCGATATCCTACATTGATACTAACTTTTAAGAACAAGAAGAGATACGAGCGTATTTATTATATAATAAAATAACAATGTAATATAAAGGCTTTTTTTTAATTTTATAAAATAATATAAAGGCTTTTTAAATGCTTTAAAATTTAATAAATTTCATTTTTTTTAAATGAATTAGCTCCCTATATGGTATAGTAAATTTATTGAAAAAATTTACAGAAAGAATAATGCGAGCGTGATTAATTTCAGTATTGATAAAACAGCTAACATTTATCAGAAGTAAATAGCTATATCATTAAAACGATGTATACTTTAATCACCACCAGTATTATGAAGAAATGAAGAACCTTAATATAGTACATATAGGAAGTATACATTATTATCTTTTTTTAATATAACTGATATTGGAAAAAAAAAAAACAATTTTAATTAAGAAATATTAGTACATATTTATTGTATACTATGAGAGCACATTGCAAGATGCACGCTGTGCAGGATGTAATTTCTAAAATAAATAAAATAACCTAAAAAAAATTAATAATACATACATGGACATGATGCAATTCAGAGATGAATCCAGAGATGATGAACTTGCAATGTTCTGAAAGGCGGAGTTTGCCGGAGGACGCGAACCGGAAGACGCGCACTGCAGATACTTAAGGAGCGCACAGAGGGCCGGGGCGGGCAGCCTGGCGAAATGAAAAGCCTCCGGGTCCTCAGGATCGTATATATAGAGGCGGAAGGGTTACGACAGAAGGAGAGGCGGCGGGGGAGAGCTTTCGACACCGCTCCCTCCGCCCTTGCGCGGACTGACACATTTCGGGGCCCTCGCCAGGGGGGGGGTCAGGGTCCCAGACAATGTGGCCGGCGAAGGGGAGAGGACAGCCCGCACCTTGCGTTTGCCCATTTGCTGAAGCTCTCCAACTTTGGGGAAGAGCTTCCAACAATGTGCGATTTCGAAGGGGGCTTCTATGATAAGATATGACTTTTGATAAGAACATCAACAGGTTCACGAACCTGAGGATTTTGTGCTTCGCGCCTTTAATGCTTTCTTAAGTTATACTTATCGATTTGATTGCAGTCAATCATTCCCAACCTCCCTCACTGCTTATCCTCATACAAAAAACTTGTCCTCGACAAATCTTAACAAAATTATTTTTAGAAATTCAGTCCGATCCTTTATAGGACATGCATTAGAATGGATTGTATATGAACATAAACATTTACAAAATAGAATAATACCTTTTATTTTCTTCTTCCATAACACACTATGATAAGGTACCAAGGGAAAGATTCCGTTCCAAAAATCAATAATATATATAATAAGATCGCTTTGGTAAAATATTGAACACCCCTAGAAAAAAAACTCAAACATCCAACAAAATATTAGACCAAGTCCTATAAAGCACAAACCTGGATGACCCCATTGATACGCTTTAAGTGAAGATAAAAATTAAAATTATTTTAGCCAAAGCTATTTTCGGTTTAAAGAAAATGTTTGTATTAGGAAAGAAATCAAAATGGTCGAATGACGAAACCAAACAACGTGTAGAAGCAAATGTGATTAAATGAATATGAAACGGATGGGTCTCGAGATAAATGAGTTAATTGTGCAATTAAAATGAATGAGACTAAAATTACAATGGGGAAGTAAAACAAAATTCTGGGGAAAAAACTAGATTCGAATTGCTGGGAAAAACTGATTACTTCAGTGAAAAGTAAAATGGCTGGAAGGTAGCAAAAACATGCCAACAAGAAGTGCTAAAATAAGGACGGTACTAGGGCTCACAGAACAAACTGAAATATTAGACGGCTGGATACCCCACTAGGAGTAACGATATGGTATCCGATTGGTTATGGTATATGGTAAGTACAGATCTCATGTGTAGACAACGTCCGCGGTGTACTAAATCGGGGAAAGTGAAGTTCAACTGAAAAACCTTTGAAAGGTAAAGCCGCATATGGACTATCAACAGAAAAAATTATATGTGGTGGTCCACAGCTCACAAAATTCCTATGGTCTCTGTTTCAGAAAGCGCGAGGAAAGAATGCCAGAGAAGTTGCAGCAACAAAACAATGAGTAAATGTAATAATTCTATTCCTATTCGCATAGTATGTAAGCTTGAGTATGCAAGCGACATTATATTGGAGCAAAATCTTAGGCCATATATAGAACGGATACTTGAGGACCAATAGGCTGCGTCTTGGCCCGGAGACAGACTCAGGACCGCATGTTTTCACCTATATTCTTAATGGAGATGATCTTGGATAGAAACGGGAACATTTTCATGGCTTGAATATACCATGGACAACACAAAGGGCTACGAATATCATTACAAACCTCAAACACGCTGTTATATTCAACAGGTTGGTAGCCCATGCGGAATCTATTATAATGTTCAGTAGACTTATAATATATAATATGTTAAAGGGGCTTGCTTAATAAAAAAAAATTAGATTAGGGGAAACAATTTGACGTCTTTTAATACGTATCTTAAAGATTTATTTTAAATTTTTTTAAAAATTGTTGGTGGTATAGGAGCATATTTAATCTGCTGACCACCTTCTTATTTTTTGGTAAAAACGTTTAAATATAATATAATACAAAGTAATTAAATTCGATTTAAATTCCAAACTGAAGTGGTTGCCTAGTTACCAAGTTAGATGTTATTCTTTTCCCTAACTTTATTGACGACGAAAAGCTGAACTGTAACATATCAATATTCAAGAAAATTTTTTACTTTATTCACATTTTAAATAATATAATCAGGCTTCAAATTTAGCCTGTTTCTAAATTTTAAAAAAAATATACTTAGTTTATTTTATAATACCATATTTTTAAATACTATAGAAATGGCATTAAATGTAATGGATTCAGTGAGAGAAGTTTACTTATTGATATGAAAGTAAGTGCAGACGGGTCTCCTCATAGACTACTTCAAGGCTTATATTTATTTTCCTAGTCCTTAAATATATTGATATATTTTTTTTTTAAGGAAGGAAAATAAAAAATAGCTTATGTCCTCAATATTTGGATACAATTATGGCACATTTCAATGAGCTAGGTCTGAATTTTTTCTAGGATCACAAGAAAAATTAATTATTTTGAATAAATTGGTTAATTTAAGCAAAATTGTTATGACCTAGAAGTTCCAAGATCGTATGAGTGTCGGAGATCAGTCAAAACTACTGGAATCAAAAGAGTAAGAGTTCATGCCACGCCGATTTCTGAGACCTTGACACCTCCTCGTCACGGTTCCGATAAAATTTGGTATATTCCTTCTTTTTACGCTTGTGACAATCCTTCTCAAATCTTTTCCACGTTAACTGGTATTATTAGCTAGATACTTAGGCGTATGCCCTCGATTTTCAGGATATGGCCTTCTTCTTTCTAAAGGTTTATAAATAAAATCTCATTTTTATTGTTCACTCAACAATCAATAAAGAAGAATAACTTCATTTAACCAATTTTTAGACTAATTGTAATTATATTGCAAGTTTAATGATTAGTTTGCACTATTCTAGTGTCATATGACACTCGGTTCAAATTCAGACCAGTCTTAGAATTGATAAATTATGAAGTTTCAAAGGTCTCCTAGAGGCGTACAAAAGTATGCAGACTTAGAAACCGATTTATACCTTCTTCGGAGGACGAACCGGAGGCACCATAGCTACTTGAAGTAGTTTTTAAATTCTCTAAGTGAGTATACCCTAATAGAATACTAGAAGTCCTCCACAGTGAACTCGATTTGTGAGTCCATCATCCTATCTCTGGTAAAATTTTCATTTTGTGAATTAAATTATGACTATAAGATAAAGTTTGCGGAACTTAGAATATTAGAGGACTAATCAACGAATGCCTATTATTAATATGAATGCTTAAATTTTGAATAATTTGGCAAAAAGGACGCAACCCAGAGTTACTTGGACATGGAGTTGCGAGAAAAAAAATTATCATGAATGCTCTACAATTAGATAAAATAATATAATAATAATAATAAAATATGTTGGAAATATAAAAATAGAAAAGTAATAAGCATTCACAAGTTATCTAACATTAACAAGTAGTATCTGCATCTTCATTTGTTCTACGCCGAAATATCTATATCATAAATGAATTCCAAGCAATCTTAAAATTTTACTCCTTTTTAAGTACTTAAGGGATAATAAAAAATAAATTGTCTTCGTAATCGTGTTCATTTTAATTGATGAGAAATTTTGAGCTCTTTAAAATTAATGTCTCTTTAAAATATTTTAACTTACACTTGACAATACTTAATAGGTTATAGAAAAAGTAATTTAACCATGAGGAATATAATTTATCTCAATAGGTGGGTCTACTGTCTCTTATATATTCCAACAATTAATCTGTGGAGACATACTAAGAAACATTTTAAAGAGCACAATCCAGAGAATATTCTATTTATAAAGATATTTTTATTTATAAAACAATAATAATTAAATAATTATTTTGGTCTACGGAGCCATGAGTTGAATGAAGAGGAATTAGTAAGTCAAGGAATTATTCCGGTTAGGAAGAATGATTGGAGCAGTAGGCAAGTTGTCGCTGGCTTTTCTGAACTGAACTAAGTTTTTGTACATAGATCTATGCCCGTATGCTACCCTATTTAGATTAGGTGTAAGTTTTGGTTCATAGGGAAGTTTTCAAGGATTTGGTAGCCACCATTTCTGGGAGATTTGTTATCAAGCATGCACAGTTTACGTGCTTGTACATTTTTTATAAAATATATTAATAAAATTACTCGAATACATCCTAATTTT
Source organism: Oncopeltus fasciatus (assembly GCA_000696205.2). Taxonomy (NCBI): domain Eukaryota; kingdom Metazoa; phylum Arthropoda; class Insecta; order Hemiptera; family Lygaeidae; genus Oncopeltus; species Oncopeltus fasciatus. Next base: position 121,589 of record KZ808009.1, read on the forward strand.
TGTTTTAAGCGTATACTATATATCGTATGAGCTTTAACCTCGGGACTATTGATAAGTTCTACCGTTTATGAAGTAGAGGGGTGTTTTTTCCTGGTAACATTAATAACTGCCAAGTTTATATTGTTAGACAGGAGAAGTGGGTGACGTGTCGACCAGACCAATGCGGGAAGGTGGCAATTAAGGGATAGCACCTGCTTCATTTGTCTTGTAAAGGGAAGAAGGCTAACTTGGAAATCTGTATAGATCCTTCTAGACCTGCCTCGCCACTTCCACGAAATTATATAAGCAGCTCGACAGTGATAAGTTAGTCTCTGTCTGTGTCAGTTACCGTGGCAGATCGCGTGCTCCGTGCGTCGGGCTGGTCGTGGTCTTTGCAGTGCCGGTAACAGCGAAGTGATAAATAACAGTGATTAACAAGTAGATGTTTTTGTTGGGATTCAGTCGAGGACTGATCCAAAAAATACAATTTGTAAAAATGTGTATTTTATATTATATGCCGACGTTTTGGCATACATTGTAAGCCATTTTTAGGCCTATCATGAAGGCAAGTGGGGGGACTTCGTGCCACCTAGACCAAATGTTCATGACTGACTTAGTGATTAATAAGTAATCTTGAGGCCTCTTAGTAAATAAGCACATTTCTTTATTTATTCACATTGATTAATTTATTAGCTGTAAGTAATTTATATTCTATACGTTCTATTTACTTATTTTTTAGTTATTAAGGGCATAAGTTGCAGTAGATTATGTTGTAATTATTTCTGATAATAAATTAACTTTAATTTCTCATTGTTCCTAATTATTAGTTATAATATGTATGCTGCCTTGTTTGTTTTTTTATTCTGTCATCTGTAGAGGCGAAGGGAACACTCTTCAGTACTAAGGAATAGGGGTGGCCCTCAGTGTTACTCTACCTCCAACATGGAACATTGCGCTTCTCAAAAAATGTAGTGTATGAAATTCATCATATTTTATTCATCATAGATTATGAATTATTTGACGAGTCTCGACTATATTAAAGTCAATATTAAGTTTATGAAAATCTGCTTTATTTGAAATAACGGCAGTATTTTGTCGATGTACGCTAGAGATAACTTTCTTAATTGTTCTTGTTCCTCATTCTACTTTCAGCCCTGAAGAAGTCATTAAACGATGTGCTTAAGCTCGGTAAAAAAAAAAAAATTCGACTTGTTTGAGCCCAGAAGAAGTATTTATGAATATTTCTGGAGAGCGTGTAAGTTTATCTGAAAAAGATTATGTTCCTCCATACACTACATACATAATTGTACTATGTTAGAATTGGTGAAATATAAAAAAATAAATTATCAGTTCTTCTTCGCTTTCAATTAATTTTTGATCGTGCATATTCAGTGTCGAGTTCTCGATGCGAATTCTCTCTGTAAACGGATATCTGTTTTTATCGAATAAATTGTTGTCTATCTCCTTTGAGCACTTTTAACAGCATAGAATAGTTTTATTCGACTTATACAAAGTCACATTTCTTTGTTGGGAAAACAAAGTTATCAATGGAGTATCATCAAATACTAGAAAATTACTTTAAAGCACCGAAGTACTAGAATTTTTACAAAGCAGTGAGCAGCTTTAATCTCTGGTCTTATTGTCATTATAACTAACGTATTAGTGGATGAAATAAATGAGAAATGGTCACAAACCTCCATAGTTTACAAATTTTTTTTAAAATGAAGAGCGCTTTTAAGGACCATGCCGCATCTTCAGTGCTCTAAGATGGTCCGTAAAAGCTCTTTGCATTTAAAAATTATACATAAATGTGTGAAATGTAGAGGTTTGTGACCATTTTTCATTTATTTCACCCACCTTCGATTGAATACCTCCACCAGCCAGCTATTATATAGAAGCAAACCAAAAATATTATCATTTATAAATATTAATTTAATTGTGGTGTATTATCCCACGTAATTTTAAACAATTAATGCGAGGGAATAGAATAAAAAATTTATCTGTCCCAGCCAGAACTCGAACCTGGATCTCAAAGCAGGAGATTTTGTTCAAATAAAGGAAAATCGTTTTCTTAAAAAAATAAAATAATAAGCAAAACTTGTTTTGAAACAGGAACTATTTTTGATTCATTGCAAAGTGCTTTCTGCCAAAACAAGCCTTTCCACTAAGATACAATAGCAAAAATGTAATCGATTTATCACTGACTATTGACAGAAAAAGCAAAAAATATAGTTCGTGAAAATTGTCGTGGGTGTGCCTAATCTCTTTCAAGTCCAAAATTCTAAAATAAATAATTAAACTATTAAAATTATTTAAAAATTAAAATAAAAACAAATTCGGCATTGGAACTTCTTTCTGAAAATTGAAAAATCGAATGTGCTTAATGAGCTAAATTTAACAAAAAAAATTTTGTTGACCCTTGACAATCAATTTTATAAATTTTACAAATACCACATCACAAGGAAGATATTGGAGAATGAACTAGGAGGGTTATGCCAAGCTTGGGGTTATCTTTTCTTTTCGTTATCCTTTCCGGCATTAAGCATGATTTGATTGAACATTTACTGTTATATATGTATTAATATAACCTGAGAAATTTGCTTATATGGCTTCATTATTAAGGACTTTTTTGTTTTACCATTTCACCATTCTAAACAAAAATGTCATAATTCAAATACCCTCTGGCTTGCGATATCTGTCATTATATTATCTCCAATGACTTTTTTTCCCCCTACGAATTGCCGTAATAAAAGTTCCAAGAGACAAACATTGTCTAATAGAAAGGATGCATTGCAATAGACAACAAGTTTCATAACTTTAAACCTCGAATGAGCTGGCGGGCTACGAACTAGGTAACTGGATTACGATAAGAACCGACTAATGTTTACCTCTGGATGTCCTTGGGGGTACCCCTATGCATCAAATAAGGACATGGGACGCATCGGTCTCATTAAATCGGGGTTATGTTGGCGATAGTCTGTGCAAGGGCACAGTACTAGCTATTGCAGGACATTGGAATGCATTGCATCAAGTGCACTTAACCCGGGGAAGAAAAGCGTGAGCAAGCAATTGTCACACAGCTTCCACCCTGAATAATTACAGAATATAATTGCAATTATAATTGTATAGCTACTAAAGATTTGTTTTATTGGTATGTTAGTAGCGTCAAAATCTAGACGATTATTTTAGAATCCGAGTTTCGATTTCTGCGAACCATGGTGAGGATTCTACTTTCCGAAAAATATTTAGCACTATAAACCTAAAAGAGCATTTCAAAGCTTGACTTCACAGATCCGAGAAGTTACAACCTGTAACGATAATTACTGATACGAAAAATAATTAAACTAATCGTAATTACAAATTTTGGATATATGCCATGAGGTATGACTGTTTCCATTTATACTATCGTTTGCATTAATAAATAACCATATTTTCGTAATAAATTTTAATTAAAGTTTTACGTTGAACGATTTAGCCAAGTACACCTAACCTAACCTTCTTATTCCTGTTTCCCTTTTATCTTAATTTCCTTTTTATCTTTTGTTCTATTTGTGTTTCATTTTATAAGATAAGAGTATCTCTTTACAAATTTGCAATGGAGGGTCCCATTTGGGACAAAGAACATTTAAATCAAAATATGAAAATCATTTCTGAACATGTCAATAAATCTGTTGAAGAGAGAATGAGATTTCTCACAACGCACATTGTGCCTATGAAGTAGTTAATAAAAATTTTTTTTTGAGGGAAAGCATTTTAAATGATTTTCAAAATGATACTCAATCGTAAAAAATTACTTAATTTAAAATTATTTTACGAAATCCCAGTAAAAGCTGAACCACGTCAGATTAAACATTAGTAATGGCTTAATAAACTCAACCGACTTACTGTGTGTCTAAACAACTGAAATATTGTTCGAGTTACATTCACAACACGTTGTTGAAGTGAAACAAATAAGAGGCCATATACCTAGATTTATTCTTACTTTTTGATTAACCAACTTATTTTCATTTATTAGAGCAGGGTATTTAAAACATGTCACTCCTTACCTGTGAATTAATGAAATATCACAGCCTCCTGTGATATCAATTACCCAAACTAAATAATGCTCACAAACTGGTCATACTGACATGAAAAGTGACAATCTCCTTTTTGCATTAATTGTAATGGAGAACATGAGTCACTACATCCTCTGTGTTTGTACTACACTAAAGAAAAATAAATAAAAGGCATCCTAAGGTTAACTAAGAAAGTAATTTATAATATTGAAAAAAAAAACCACTTTATTTTGAATCTCAAGCTCCTACATTTAGTCGCTCTTATGCACAGAAAGTAAGAAAAAATAGTAGTAGTAGATCATTGAAGGGCAATCAACTTCTAGGTTATTACGCCCTAAAAATACCCTTTAATAAGTTTACTATAAATTAGTTAATAAAATACAGGAATCAGGATTATTTCGACCACTATAACAACCTAAATCAATGGTTGTAAAAAATATATTAATTAAATGGTAAGAAAAAATATATTTACATCAAACAAGAATAATAATAACATTACAGCACACTTTACTTTAAAAAAAACAAACATACTGCCTCAATACAAACAGAACCTACAATTGAGCAGGCTATAAATCCCTTGAATGATAAGTGCCGGCACGAGCCCAGCCAGGTCCCTTCCCTCCCAACGCGACGATGTCGCACCTCCCCCCACCACCTTTTCCTGGTGGAGGTGCCCTAATAGTCCCTGTCACCGGGCAGAAGCTCACCCCCCTCCCTACGGCATCTACGGGTGCAAATCTATACCTCTTCAAATCGCATCCTCCTCCTACATTAAGAAAGACTCCCACTTCCGCATACATAGAATCAAATAATGGTAGATCCCGATCTTCATAAAGTGATAACTTCCTTCCAAAATGGTGTGCTACGGAAGATAGTCCGTGGGACCTCTCTCCAGCGCGCCAGGACCTCCCAAAAAAGAGGGTAGAATTATAACTAACCATTATTACGTAGTAAACCATTTTAGCAGACATTATAGCAATATTTCTGCTCCAGTTAATTATCCTGAAGCTTTTTACCAATCAAAATAAAAAAGGAATCGATCGCTTTGCATTTCCCTGGTGATCCTTCCAACATGCTTAACATTCCTTTTACTAAGTAGGAATTTAACTATGATTTGAGAAGCAGAAAGGGCACTGCTTTTGGTTTAAATTCTATTTGCATAGCTATGATTAAAATTTATCAATATTTAATCTTGTCTATTCTTCACGAACTTTCCCAGAAAGCTCTTGAGATTAGAAAGGTAAGTCATTAAATGAGTTGAACAATCTCACTAATATCAGTCTGTAAACTAACAGGAAAAATGGTGGCTAACAGGCTGATGTGGTATATTGAGAAAAATAGTCTTCTAAAGCACAATCAAAGCAAGTTCCGTAAAAAACATTGCACTACTGATAATTTAGTGCAACTAGAATCTGCAGCTTTCAAGGTTTTGAAATAAGGCACAATCTCCTCGCTGTATTTTTAGATTTGGTGTATGCCTTTGATATCACATGGCACAGTCATATAATAGGAGGTCAAATAAAACTGAGTATAAAAGGAAATAAGCTTAACTTTTTTAAGAATTAATGATTTATGGTGAAATGCATCCAACTCTCACAATCAAACAAATTTAGGGAGGGAGAATGGTGTCCCTCAAGATAGTGTCTGAGTGCTCTCATCTGCATTGCGCTAAATGACCTATTCAATAAAAATAAAATTCTGATGCAGATGATATTCTGATCTACACCACAGGAATAGTAGTCTTAAAAATTATTTATAATATATATAAATTTTTAAAACCATTAATGAATGGCTTCAAAATCATGGATTTCAGTTCCCAAGTTTACTTACGTTCTTTTCGCTAAGAAACATCAGATAATATCAGAAAAAAATTGTATAAATAACAATAACATTAATTATTCAGATGTCGTGTGCTATTTAGGATTTGGTTTTGATATCCTGGGCAAACCATATAAAAAAATCAAAACAAAATGCATTCAGCCCATAGATTGTGTAATACACGGTATAACCACTAAGTTGCTCTTATATAGATCTTACTGGTCTATAATAGATTATGGCAGTGCAGCATATGCCAGTCTGCCACTGGCAAGACTTGTCTCATGCTTAACTCAGTGCAACTAAGTGCCCTACGACGTGCATTAATCACGTATCAAACCCCATGGATAGTCTTAAAATTATAGCCACCTGAGCTCAGTAAAAAACTTTATACTCCTATTTTAGATATTATATCAGAGTATCTGGCAAACCATATCATCCATTATGTACAAACTCCTTTCCCCAATCACCTCTCACACATACAAAAGAAAGATCCTCATTTTTCATTAGAGTCAGTTATATGCTTCATGACCTTAATCTCTTAATCCACTTATTTTTTAAGATTCAATAATAGAACCTTGGACAATAGTTAGCCCTTGAATTAACTTAACACTCACCAAATATCTGAAATATAAAACTCCTAATTTAGTATTCTTAAGAGTGTTTTATAATATTTTACAATACATGCAATTCTGTACAGTTGTATATACATATGACTACAGAATATCTGATAAAACTGGTGCAGCAGGGATACAAATTTGATTTCTATGGGCGCCTAGCCATTATAGAATAAATGGAAATGAAAAGATATATGTTGAACCTAAAGTAGCACCACGGAAAGGCAATATCTTTAACTCCATAAAACCACTAGATATTATGTCATCTGTAAGGAAAGCAATTATAAATATGTGGGATAGAAAATAGTCCATTTTATAAAAAAACAAGCTTTGTGCCATAAAGACATTGTGAGCCAGAGGAGTTCCTCTGTCAAGATCTATAGACGTGAAGAGGTCATTTTAACTTGACTAAAGTTGAGATTGACACATTGTCACCAAATGGAAAAGAAAACTCCTCCAGTTGGCGTGGATTGACAGGTTCCCCTTTCGATGAAACACATCTTAACTGAATGCGTGAAGTGTGATGATAAAAGATATTGCTACATTCTACTTCCGAGCTTAAAATTATATTAGGGAACAATCAAGATAGGATAGACCGGTTAATCAAATTTCCTCCAAGATGCTTATTTATAAAACCTGATTTAGCCCTTATTAACTAAGATATAGAGCGAGACAACAAGTTTTTTTCTATACTGAATTATTAGTAGTTAGCTTTCCATGAATAATTCAAGTCACTGCAGTCTGTGGGTGTGGGGGAGCAGCCGGTGGCCTGTCTTTGGGTCTGGGATTTGGTTTCCTACTTCTATTCTATTGCCGACCTGGAGGGTTTGAATGGCCTGGTCATGCTCACAGGTCAGACTTCACTAAGGACTCCTGAAGCAGGACTCTGCATAAACAAGAAACCAATTATGAGGAGCTAGTTCGGAATTGCAGGAGCACAGTCTCTTGTTTGGGCCTCCTCTTTCATGGGTGTCTTTTGACTGTCCATTTCCCCATCCCAGGGTAAACATTATAAACTACCTTCCTTCTGTTGTTGTACATAAGTTGGGTGCCATATAAATATTTCAAAAATTGGTTAGAGCATATTAGAGAGAATTTTTCATATTTAAACAAATTAAGTAAATAATACTTGTTTATAAAGTCAATATAATAGTCGTCTAAAAATGATCAGTAACTAAATACATGAATCTAGATAACAAAAGTGAGAAAATACTCAGTTATTTTTTAAAAATTAATCATACTTTAAAAAAAAAATCTGGAATGTTTGCAAATAAAAACAACATGTGTATATATAATGATAAATAAATAAGAAAAATATCTCTATTTTTTACTATACTGACTCTTCCCCTCCTTTCTCCTATCTCCTAGACTATCCCTATATCATCCCTAAAGTGATCAATATTCCTGTAATCTCCAGAATAAATGAATTCTTGTGCATTTTTTTTCAAACAAGACTTTGTAAAAAATCCTTACTTACCAATCCTCAACTACTGATGTGCTCATACACCACATAGTCAATTACTTAATGCCTTGAATCTAACAAAAATTCTAATATATCTATACAATAGAAGTATCATCAGTATCCTTAAAGTCAGATCAAAATCTTAAAATATAAAATCTTAGCCTTAACTAAACCTTATCTTACACATCGACAATAGGAAACATATCTAATAAATATTGGATCTCTTCACATTATAATAATAATTTGTCATATTCAAAAAGAGAGTTTGTTGACCGTAGATATTATTCTAAGATGATTTTAGTTAGGGTTCGGTCGAGGACCTCGACCGAACCTCAACTAAAATCATCTTAGAATAATTTGTCATATTTTGAATCAGATTCAATTTGGTGTACTTAGCCAATTACGATATTTAATTTCATATCAATTATACTCACATATAGGCTGTTCTTTAATAACTACTCTGCACATCTATATATGACCTAATGAAGATAATACATAACAGTTATATATGCCAATGAAATGGTTTGAATACAAGTATTGCATGCAAAATTTATTATTTATATAGTACATAATGTTATTACTAATTTATTTATTATTAAGACTCCTTAAACTTGATACTTTCTTCTTTTAAAGACAGCATTCTTTTAAAGAAATTTTTCAGTGGTTCCTTTTCATCTTTTCCAGCTGGACAGTGGTGACCTCCTGGATGGTATAATACCTCAGTATTCTCAAAATAAGTCATGAGCTCTTCACTTCTTTCTACATAAAAATTAAACCCAAATAAAATTATGTTTAATACAATACAATGAAATATAATAATACTACAGAGTTACAATGTAGACTCAAGTTCAATTGCTTTAAACATTATTATAAATGCTTTGGAAAGTAATACTAACCATATTGGGAGAAAGATAATTGGACATGAAAGCTTATCAAGAATAAGAAATGAATTAGTATACAATTTTTATTAAATAAGACTCTTGCCAAATTACTTAACAGATTAATAAGAAGAAAGGAATAACTGAATAAAGTAAAATTAGGTAAGTTATTGCTTGTTCTTTGCAATATAAATATTATATATATAT
>KZ808009.1:130607-151300 GCA_000696205.2 Oncopeltus fasciatus
TAGAAAAAAAAATGTTATAGAAGAGGAATAATTTTAGTTTAGATAATGTTTAGAATAAAATATATTAGTAGTTACTAATTTGGCAACATGTAGTTTTAATAATTCTATGAAAATCATTTAAAATTGTTATTTTTAGAATCATGAATATAAATTTATTATTTATTAATAATTAGTAAAGAAATTAATTGTTTCTATCAAATAATTTATTTGAAAACAGAAAGGATAAAATTTGTTTTATGTATTTTAAGTCAGACTTCATATTTTAGTTTCTTAATTTATTTATGTTTTCATTTACAGAAATTTACTTATTTATTTCTGTTTTTCCTTTCAATATTCTACTTCCCCTTTCATATACTTAAAATTATATTTTTATATAGAGGGAACAACTTTTGATGAATCTGTAAGTTATACTGTCTGGAGATTTCATGCCAGCTTACATACATTGAGTACAAATGTAAGTCTTAACAATGAGTACTTTGTTAATTCTTATTCATGTAGTTTATTTTACTTTCTCACCTCATTAGATCACTAGAGCTCTGTTAAGTTAAGCATTTTAGTTTAAACAGATCCTATTTTTTTTCTATATTACAATTTGCTCTCTATAGGGGAATCCAGAAATTCACGTTATTACTAATGCAATTTGAAATTTTTTTTACATAACTTCATTGATCCTATATTAAAGAAGCTAAAAACAATTCCAACAATTCCTAATATATATATAGTAATCAAGAACAGGTGGGATATATAATCACAAATAGCAAAATTTTTGGGTATCTCTTGCCCTTTATCAGTGGGGATCTCTCTTAACTTCTCACTGGTGAAGGGCGAGAGATCCCCGAAAATTTTACTATTTGTGATTTTTTTCTTTTTGTGTGTTCACTGCATTCTATATCCTACCTGTTCTTGATTATAATATATCGCAGCCACAAGTGTTTCATTTTCTACATATGCTTTATAAATATACACACATACACACACACCTTCACCAATCCTACATTGAAGAAGCTAAAAATGTGGTCCATACAAAATTTTTTTTTGTATGGGATTCTAACTCTAGTGTCTCTCAATACCCTCGATTTCATAGATAATGAAATCAAATTCAGTATTTATTTTTCTTTTAGCAAACCGTTGGATTAGTTTAATATATACAAAAACCAGTCAAGGGGGAGGGGAATAGAGAAAGACTAAAATTCAAATCTTTATAGTTTTGTTATTATAATGGTTATGAAATAAAATTTTGAGAAAAAATAGGTGTAAAATATAATCTAATGTTTGCCCAGCACCTCAAGCACTCCTCATTTAGACCCCTTAAACCTGTCCAATACCATGGAGACTGAGGAGTCTCTGTACCATTACCTATCTATACCACTCAAGGCAGTAACACCTTCCAAGGTCAAGTATATAATCTCTTGTCTGCCTAAGCTCAAATCACCCGGATATGACTTAATCACCCGACAAATTCTCCGTAATCTTCCCAAGAAGGCAATTATATTTCTTACCTACATCTATAATTGTATACTCCGAACTACACACTCCTCACTCTTCTGGAAATATTCCGGCAAAATATTATTTCTAAAACCTGGAAATCCACCACATAAACCTACCGCCCTATAAGTCTCCTTCCTTCACAATTTTCAAGGTTTTTGAAAATTCTGATAAAACGAATGATGCCTTCTATTGAACCTTACAATATCCTCCCAAATCATTAGTTTGGCTATTGACGTAAGCATTCTACTTTCCAACAGGTGTTTCGCATCATAGACTACATTTCCTCTTCCCTTGAATGCAAAGAGTACTGCCCAGGAGCTTTTTAGGATGTTTCCCAAGCATTTGATAGAGTCTGGCACAGTGGTCTCCTGTTTAAACTGAAATTCATACTTCCTAATAACACTTACCTTATCCTTAAGTCTTACTTATCCAACTGTTTCTTTAGGGTTCGGCAAGGATTAGTTTACTCCGATTTCTACCAAGTGGAAGCGGGAGTTCCTCAAGGTAGTGTGCTTGGACCTATCCTATTCATCCTGTACACTGCTGACATCCCTACCCATCCAAGTACCCTCTTAGCTCTATTTGCGGACGACAAAGCTATCTTATCCTCCCTTCCCGATCCTAAAACTGCTTCTAAAAACCTACAAGATCACCTCGAAAAAATCAAACAATGGTGTGGCAAACGGAGGATACAAATCTATGAAGCAAAATGCGTTCAAGTTCATTTTCAACTGTGGAAAAAAGAATTCCCTGAAATTGTGAAATTTTACATTATTCCTTTACCACATTCAAATTCCGTTCGTTAACTTGGGTTCCATCTTGACTCACGACTTACATGAGGCGAACATACTAAAATCAAAAGACAAGAACTCAATCGGTGATATGGACTTCTATACAGACTCACAAATAAGAACTCCAATTTTACGATTGAAAACAAACTGATGCTCAACAAAACCTTACGTTTTGACCAATCTGGACTTACGGAGTAGAAATCTGGGGTGCCGCCAAGCCTTCTAACATCCAACGAATCCAGTCCCTTCAATCCAAAACCCTCTGAATAATCAAAAATGCTCCCTATTACGTATTCAATTCCCCTCTTCACCACGATTTTAATATTCCTTTTGTTCATCTAATTTCTTCCTGCTTCAGCCTTTTCCACAGTAAACGTTTAGAATGCAATTTGTAGAATTTGACAATTTCTCTTTTTTTCTTAATATGGAAATCAAATTCTGTTTTTAGATTTTTAATTGCAAAACCCTGAAAGAATTCATTCTTGATTGAAATTAGACAACAGAAAAAGAGGGGTTGTTTTAAGGAGATTTAAATTTACAAATCTCATATCTTGGTTATAATCTGAATTATAATGAAGTTGAAAGAAAATAATAAGAATGAAATTTTCTAATGTTTGCAGAAATTTAGAAATTGAACAGCTGTGGGTTAATTAATTAAAAATATTAATTTAGTTGTGGTGTATTAAACTACGTAAATTTTTAACAATTAATGTGAGGGAATAGAATAAAATTCTAGATTAAAGCTTAGTCCTCATATCTTTAATGAAACCTGAGATTGGCTTAGATTACACATTTCCTGCATGAAGGACTTTTTACTTTATTTCTTTCTATAAAAAATAAATTTGGCTTATTTTTTTTTCATTCATTATATGTTTAATTCTAAACTTGTTCTTTCATTTGTTTAATGCCTTATTATACTGATAATTGTAGGCAGTATTAAATGATGTTAACTCATGAAATCGTATAAATTATTTAACTTCAGTATTCATTTTACCAATAATGGGGTAAAGTAGGATGCAATTTCTTGAACTCACTCTATTCTCACTTATGAAATGGATATTAGAAGTATTTCACCTTTCTTTTCTTCTTTTTTTTTTTTTTTTCTTAAGCTTTCAACCAAGTGGGTCATTAAGACATAATGTAGTTAGCACTGTCTGTATGGTTGGGAAGCGGCAGATGCAAAGCCCAGCAAAAGGCATAAAGGGTGCAGAGGGGTGAAGGAAATGGCCCAGAGAAGGATAAGCGCCTGCGAGTAAAGAGGGAGAGCGAACCACATATGGGGACTCTTATTGGGTGCTTATCTTATCTATTAGACTTCTCTATTAACCTAACTCCTGATAGAGGATCTGCATGTGTCTGCTTTCATCCAGGTGCTCCCTATTTCACCTCTTAAACAAATAAGAATATTGAATGAATTAGAAGAAAATGAATTCCATGACTATTTATTAGTACGATTTATTCGTATAATAATATGAGATATTATTTATTATTTTAGTTAATAATAATTTATTTATTATAATTTATTAAATATATAATAATAATATTTAAATAAAAAAAATAAAAAAAATCCATTAATTTAGGTTGTTATAGTGGTCGAAATAATCCTGATTCCTGTATTTTATTAACTAATAGTAAGCATATTAAAGGGTATTTATAGGGCGTAATAACCTAGAAGTTGATTGCCCTCCAATGATCTACTACTACTCAAAGTTACATTCTTAATATATATTATGTTTTACCTAAAAATTTTATAAAATTAAATTTTGTTTATTCATTTTTCTAACTTTAATAATAAGTTATGAACTTCCTTAGAACCTACCCCCTTGACCGATTTCAACAGTTAAATAACTTATCCAGTGGCCTGAAGAAAATGAACTTTACTTCCATATTTAGTTTTTATATTATAAAAATGACGAAGGCTAAAGCGCATACAGAAATACATATGTGTGTACCAGGTATGCAAGTTTAAAATGTCGTTTTAATTCCAATAGAATGCGCTCTTAGCCTATTGAAGGATTTGCTTATCTCTAAACGCTATTTTGTTTGTTAGTCATTTGTTTACAAAAGTCAGTTGTTTTTAAGTCGTTTACGTGGACGTATCATACCTTTCTTTGGTGTTAAAAATGTCTANTATATATATATACATATATCATAGAAGTTTGGCTTATTTTAATTTATCCAAGTTCATTAAAGATACATACCTTTAGGTATAATCTGATCATTTTCACCTATGATGTGAAGGGAAGGAATATTTTTCACTTTTGTACAGTAGTACTTTTGATGAGGAATACAGGGTGACTTGAAACCAGAAAAAAGAACAACAAATTTGAAGTCTACACTGAATTCTGAAAACAAAGTATTCACATTATTAACATTAAAGTGAGCATATTTATAACAGTAATATACAATAGTTAGCTAGTTTTTAAGGTTATTTTCACTTATAAAAAAAAAAAAAATTATATAAAGCAAGAAAGCTTATTTTGTTAGTTCTAAAACCATCTCAATACTACTTAAACCACTTTTGGATAATCAAAAGAAATGATAATTAATATGTAAACAATTAATGTGAGGGAATAGAATAAAAAATCCATCTGCCCCAGCCGGTTTAGACTCTCGCTAGTGAGCTAGGAATTTAATAGGTTATCTGGCTAGTCCCGGTGGCACAAGTGGTAGCATACAGATAGATTTTTTATTCTATTCCCTCGCAATCTATGTAGGATTAAATACCACAAAAAAAAATATTTATAAGAGATAAATTATATTTTTTCAATCTTTATCTAAGTATAAGTGGATACTGTGCATAAATGATAAACTTATTTATTTTTAAATATCTAGTAAGTTTATTAATAAAATTTCCGATCTTGTAATGTATAAGACACAGTAACAAGGTATGATTTCATACACCAAGAATACTAACTACTTATAACACTATCTACAAATTAGAAGCTACTAGAAGAAAGACAGAATAAGAGAAAATTCAGCAAAATTCTGTGTGAAATGAGGTTGTAAGAAATTAACTTTATATGGGACTATATCAATGCTGTTTTATACTTTTTACCAGCACATCAAGTAGGCAAAGAGGGTAGCACTTAAAAGATTAATATTTAAAAAACTAATATTAAATATTATTCATTGTGAGATACATAACCTCTATCAATCAATACCCAAATGAATCAGTGAAATTTGACAACATAAATATCTTAACAACAATGTTATATATTGCAATATTCTATAACAATATTGTGAAAATCAAACCTTTATTTTCAATCAAAAGACAAATGATTCCTAAAAGGGATGCTCCTTGAGAGAAAGCTAAAACCCCATCAAAAGGACCATTTTCTTGAATGTATTTTTGAATAAAATCTATACTTTCTTTAAATCCATCATCAATCTCACTGGCTATATTAGAATTGTAATTTTTATCAGGGCTTGTATACCACCAGCTCCTGCAATCTAAAAACAATCACATCATTATAGTACAGAGAAAAAACTACAAAATACATTATAACACAATGAAGAATAAGAATCTGACCATAAAAGTCGCTTGGGTCAAATGCTGAAATGCTATGAGGAGCACTAATATATTCAAACTCAGCCAATGATTTCATAACTTTCCTTAAATGACCGGTTTTCTGATTAAATATTTTTGCATCCTGTCGGCACCCATGAAGACACAGTATCTGTACGTTATAATTAATAAATCTGTTAGTTTTCTTTTAAAGTATAATAATTGACAACAAATAAATCAAAATTTAAAATACTTGAAAGACCAGTTGTTAAGAAGTAATTGCCTGGCTGGCTTATTTCTTTTTTTTTCTTTCTTTATGAACGAGTATACACACACATATATATATATATATTTACGGAGTAGAANACCAGATAGAAGCAAACGACAGAGCAGAAGAGGCATGAAATAAAATAGTCAGGAAGATGATTAAAGCCGCTAAGGCCTTAGGTAAACAAAAAATACACATGTACAATCACAAACAGACAAACCTTGTTAGCCCCAAGAATAAAGGACTAAGCAAAACAAAAAAAGACAGCCTACATTAAATACCTCTACGATAGAACAGATAAAGAAAGAAGAATATAATATTATATAAAAAACAGAATTAACTCATTAATAACAAAACTGGGGTGAGATTCAACCCAGAGGGCATGGAACACGATTAGTATGAAATCCAAAAGAATTGACGTAGTAATCGAAAAGCCGTATACAGAAGAAAGCCAAGAGAGACTATCTAGAGGAAAGTTTAAATACATGGTAAGCCACTGACAGGCTGATCAAATATAATTGTACGCTGGCATTAAAAAGAAAAGAATTTGCTTTAAAACTAGGATATTTATGATCAAATAAAAATACTGGAAACCTACTTCTATAAAATAATATTGGGAACCTGGAAGGAACCTGCTGTTGCAGAGAAAACTGACTATTGATTACGATATAAAACAAGCAGCAGACCTGAAGCAAGAGTCAGTGAGTGAACAGTAACTTCTAGATGTTTATAGGGTAATATAAAAGCTGAAAATTCTAAGAGCTTCAGAAATTGATAGCTTGTCAGATGAGCATGAAAATTTCAGAAGCATAGTCTTATTCTCAGTTGCATACAAAATCCTTTCATAAACATAATTAATCCATATATTTAAGTGAACTGGGCAATACCAGACTGAATTTTGAAGAGAAAGGAGCACTTCAGATAAAATATTCATTCTAAGAAAAGGTGGGAAGAAAATCTGGACATACATGTCCTATGTGGAATACAAAGCTGCACATGACTCTGTAAACAGAAGCAGGCATTCGAAATCAACTCGGCTTTCCGCGGATGTTAGTGAAGCTAACGAAGGCGTGCATAAACGACTCAAAATGCCGGGTTCTGTTACAAAAGGATATTACAGAAGCATTCAATATTGAATTAGAATTGTGACAAGTAGTCTATCTCTTACCCATGCTCAAGTCACTTCAATATTAATATATAAAGCCAATCATGTAACTCAATCTGTAAGATTGATTTGCACCAAACAGTGCAAATTAGAAAGGGACAATTTAAAACTCGAATCCATTACTGAGCGTTAGATGTTGTCATTTGGTCAAAATGTCAACATTTAACTTTTAAAATCTTTGGTTTATTAATTCCAAGTTCATATGGCTTACAACACAGCATTCTCCATGAAATAAATGGCTTTGTGGAAGTCAAAAAATTGGTAATGCAATGGGATGATGACTTTTCCTCCCAATCATTCATACATGAGCAAGCATAACTATACAGACTGACACCAATTCATGTATAGCTAACACAAACAAATTAAGGAGATTCAGGATTAGACAAGCTTTAGAAACTCTTGAAATTTAGCTAATCACAACAAAAGGCACAACTTCTCAGCGCCAGACTATTAATGCCACCCCCATGAGAAAAAACAAAAAACAGATCTTTAGAGAGGACCAAAAAAATTTAGGTAACCCCAACTTAATTGATAAATAATAAATAGCATAAAAATTCTCTGTGTATCAATTGAACAATACTTTCATTCCAATATACAAATGACTATTTCATATAATTAGTATTTGATAATTTAAATCATTAAGATTTACACACCTTCAATTTGTTATTAACAGCCATTATGATAGCATAAAATGAACTAGGAATTCACTTTAGTACAATTAAATAAAAAGAAATGTCATTAATTAGATTGTTTAATAAATGTACATAAATAATTGGATGTAACTGATATTCGCCCATGCTTCCTTATCGACTGTTACCCACTCAGTGCCGTCAAACAAGAAGGTTAGCTTACCCTTCTCTTTTGTTAATGAATTATTACTAAGTAGTATCCTTGCGGGGTTGTGCCTTCTATCAATCAATTAACTGTAAACTAGGAATACATTACACATTTTTCGATCACAGCAATACAATATAACGATGAACTCCATAGGGCAGACTTTAACCATTGATTATTTTATCACAATTAGAGCAATGCATCTTACTCAGATAGTAGTTGACTGCTCCTTTAACTAACATAAAAAATGACAAACTTAATAGAAAAGAAAATGAAACTTTATTAAGGTGCTAAATTGTCTCTTAAGAATAACTAACAATCAAGGTTCTTAATAAATTAAAAGCCTGTGTAAATTCAAAAAGAAAAAATGTGCAAAGACAAAGTGCTTTTAACAATCAGATTTTTAAAAAATATTATAATAAATTACAATGGTATATATCTTATATAACTAAATCTATCGTAAAATAAATTTAATTATACAAAAAAATTAATAAAATTAAATTGACAATGATGAAATAACTAGAAATGTGCTTAACTAAATCTATTCTTAGAGTGCTTGGAAAAAAGAAAATAGTCAAAATTTGAATAGGTAGAAGGAAGAAGAGTGACGGATATTGAGGGCTATGGAGAAAGGAGAAATTGAAGGATGGGGTATTTTGTGTCAAAAATCTGAGGGACTTTTCGAGATCTAAGGGAATGGACAGGATTTTAATTGTAAGGGGTCAAATGCGAGGAGAGCGAGATGAAATAATAAAGAAAGGAATGAAGAAAATACTAACACCAGAAGGAAGTGTAAGGTCACCTTGAGCCAACATATCTAAGAGGAATACTGAGAAAACCTAAGGAAAATACCTATGGGAGAATACCTATAATCTTTAGGATTATTGAGGATAAATCTAAGGAAACTTGTACTATGTAAATAAAAACTGATAATGTAAAAAAAAAAATTTTAAAACAGAACCTGCTATAGAATATATAGAGAAAATCAATATCTTAGACCCTATACCCTAAAGATCAAAATATCATGGACACTAAAACACAGGAATTATATCATAAACGCTAGAACATAAAATGTGTTATAACCAGATAGAAGCAAACGACAGAGCAGAAGAGGCATGAAATTAAATAGTCAGCAGGATGATTAAAGCCGCTAAGGCCTTAGGTAAACAAAAAATACACATGTACAATCACAAACAGACAAACCTTGTTAGCCCCAAGAATAAAGGACTAAGCAAAACAAAAAAAGACAGCCTACATTAAATACCTCTACGATAGAACAGATAAAGAAAGAAGAATATAATATTATATAAAAAACAGAATTAACTCATTAATAACAAAACTGGGGTGAGATTCAACCCAGAGGGCATGGAACACGATTAGTATGAAATCCAAAAGAATTGACGTAGTAATCGAAAAGCCGTATACAGAAGAAAGCCAAGAGAGACTATCTAGAGGAAAGTTTAAATACATGGTAAGCCACTGACAGGCTGATCAAATATAATTGTACGCTGGCATTAAAAAGAAAAGAATTTGCTTTAAAACTAGGATATTTATGATCAAATAAAAATACTGGAAACCTACTTCTATAAAATAATATTGGGATATTGGGAACCTGGAAGGAACCTGCTGTTGCAGAGAAAACTGACTATTGATTACGATATAAAACAAGCAGCAGACCTGAAGCAAGAGTCAGTGAGTGAACAGTAACTTCTAGATGTTTATAGGGTAATATAAAAGCTGAAAATTCTAAGAGCTTCAGAAATTGATAGCTTGTCAGATGAGCATGAAAATTTCAGAAGCATAGTCTTATTCTCAGTTGCATACAAAATCCTTTCATAAACATAATTAATCCATATATTTAAGTGAACTGGGCAATACCAGACTGAATTTTCAAGAGAAAAGAGCGTTTCAGATAAAATATTCATTCTAAGAAAAGGTGGGAAGAAAATCTGGACATACATGTCCTATGTGGAATACAAAGCTGCACATGACTCTGTAAACAGAAGCAGGCATTCGAAATCAACTCGGCTTTCCGCGGATGTTAGTGAAGCTAACGAAGGCGTGCATAAACGACTCAAAATGCCGGGTTCTGTTACAAAAGGATATTAAAGAAGCATTCAATATTGAATTAGAATTGTGACAAGTAGTCTATCTCTTACCCATGCTCAAGTCACTTCAATATTAATATATAAAGCCAATCATGTAACTCAATCTGTAAGATTGATTTGCACCAAACAGTGCAAATTAGAAAGGGACAATTTAAAACTCGAATCCATTACTGAGCGTTAGATGTTGTCATTTGGTCAAAATGTCAACATTTAACTTTTAAAATCTTTGGTTTATTAATTCCAAGTTCATATGGCTTACAACACAGCATTCTATCCATTATTATTTTGATGTAATGATTAAATGATGTAACCAGTAGGATGTAGTGATGTTCCTCATTGTCTTGTATACTTCTTACCTCTATAGTGATAGGCTCGATATAGAACGTTAGTCCCGCCTTGTCACCGGCTTTTGTTATTTGGAAGTGCTTTTGTACTTATCACATTTGTATTTAGTGCACTGTTATTATCTTATTGGTTTTGTGACTATTGCATCTTTTAATGGCCCTCTATACAAGAATCATAGGAAGACGAACTTTAGAACCTATAATATGGAATATTATGCTTCAAGGAAGTTTAATAAGTTTATTTATATGTATTGTAAACGTGAACCTAATCCATCCTGGGAAATGGATTTATGACTGGTATTTTAAATTTGTTGCATCATGGTTGTATGTGTTCCCTTTAGCCTTCATGGTTATTATGTTAGCTTCAGCTTCAACTGAAGACTACTTAAAAATTCAACCATTTTATCCTAATAGAATTTCATTATTACGACAAGCACTTACTCTTCACAACATATTGATTGGGTTTCTTCATCTTTGCATTGGATTCCTAATTCCCTGGACCTATTCTTCCTTATTAGAAGATAATCACAGGAGTTTTGTTTATAACTGTGAGTACATTACTCAGGAGTATTGCATATCTGAAAAGCGATTTTTCTTAATTGAAGGAGGCATATGGATTAGTTTGCTACATTTCTTTCACAGCCATTTTTTTGGTACAAGATATTTGAAATTTCCTATTGCTCAATTACCAAAATTTATTTTAATAAAGGGGCAGTTTTTTAATACTTTTAAAACATCACTTCAATGGATTATTATCCCTGATGTGAGTTTTATTCTTATATACTATTTGAAAATTGGTTCTCTAAATTGTTCTTTAGCTACATTTTTGGGATATAAAATTGAAGAAACACATATTGACACTTTGTCTGGAACATTTAATTTACAATTGATTACCTATTTAATTATTTTTTCAGTAATAATTGTTGTTTCAATGAGTTTCATGGAAATGTTTTCACGTGTATATCTCACCGAAAGATTTTGTTTTCCTTTTTCTGCTGTGCCAGATATGAAATGCCCAATCCTTACTGATGCTTTGAAAATGTCTGATTATCCTATTATCCAACATCTAGCTTTCCTTGATTTAATGCTACTTAGTAATCATAGTCAAGTCAGAAGGGAAGACATTTTTAAATTAAGTAGCTTCGGAGGCCATCCTCATTTATGGAACAGTATAAAAGAAGGTTGTGCAGACATTGTTGTCGAGTTTATCTCTGATTTGGAAGAAAACATGAGCACACAAACTCCAATCAATACTGTTGAACAGAATATTCAACCTTCTATCAAGCGCAATGTCACAGACTATTTTACTGGCTATGAAAAGAAATTTGTATCCTCACCATCAGGACATGAAGAAACAACCCCCCCTGGATATATGTCATCATTTGTTGAAAAAATTAAAAAATCACCAATTGTTTTCTTTGTATTTGGCAGCCGAAAAGATATGAAAATTCGTCACACATTGAGATTATGTTCTCTCGTGAAATGGTCATGTGAGTGCCTTTCATTTCTCTCTTGCCATTCAATAAAGGAAGACAAATACGGGATTTTAGTTAATGATTTGAATGATATTATTATTTTGCAACTTCAATTAAAGCAAACTTTAGAAAATCTTTTAAAAAGAACTGCATTATCAACTTCTCTTTCTTTTCAAGATTTGGAAAACATTGCTGAAGCTACTGCTCTGAAGAAATCTGTGAAGCGGAGTATTTACAGAATTGTTAATATTTTTAAGAACTATATCAGTGATCTACAACTTTCAAAGGAAGTAGAAAATCAATTAATGCCTTTTATTTTGTATAGGGAATAATTTATTATTCTGTTTTTTACTTTATTATTGTATTAATATATTTATTATAATACAAAACTGAAAGCATTGTAGTACTTTCATTGGTTTACATTTGGATTATTGTCCCTTAGATTCATTTACACTATATATTTATAATTTTTTTTTTCTTCACATAATAATATAGAATAAGTAGAAGAAATGATTTTACTATTCATTACACCATTGGGAGAGGAGTCTCTCCTCTTGTTTCATAAACATCCATGAAATAAAAAATAAACTAATTGCCCATTGGAGTTTATCTACATCTGCCTCCAAAGTTCAATGAATATCATCATTTTTACCTTAATCCTGATTAAATGATTTTTAAAATAAATTTAAAGGGAAAAATACATTTTTTGCCATATATCTACTTGAACCTTCATCCTTGGGCCCTGTTTTTATAGTGTAAAATCATACTAGTCACTCTACTTATGCAAGGAGGTCTTCCATGTAATTAAAGATTGGGAGATGGTGTTTAAGTCCATCTGTGATTAAAATTTTTGTCCGTACATCCATATTAGACATTTGCATTATTGCAGATAAATGTAACATTACAAAGGCCAACAGCAGTTTTCCTTCTGACCATTTGCTGGAACAGTTCCATTTTAAGTTCCAGCAATAATCTACAATAATTTTCTCTATAATTTTAAATCCTGATGGCTGTGTAAGCAGTGCACCCAAGGGATATAAAAAAAAAGCTTGAAAGCTCGGCAACTGTCAATAATGACACGGTCCAACCCGGAAGAAGAAACTGTACATAGGATATAAGATTGGTGTTTTGTTTACTAAATAATCAGTAATGTCTGGTTTTTGTTAGCCCCAAGATTTTCTGACAACTACTACAAATTAAGTCTAGGCTTCTCGCTGACCCTCATTCGTGTAATTTTAATGCATTTTCCTTAATTAATATTAATATTTATGGTCTGTTAAATATTCCTCCATTAATTTTCCTTATTCAAGAGAGGCAATTTCACCCATACAAATGCAAAGCAGAATCTGACCTTTAAAAACTATTTCTTACGGGCCATTCTTACAGTTTTTGTTTGTAGTGGGGGAAAGAAGATTATCTCTTGTTCAACTAAGGGCTCCTTTTATTTAAACCCCTATTCAATTTAATGATTTGTTCTAATATCATATTAAACAAATGGTAACTTGTTTTATATGATATCAGAGCAACATTAAGTGGTGTAAATATTTTATTTACTGTTATTAGTAATGAGGTTTGTACATCATAATGAATGAAGGTAATTACATTACTATTGTCTGAAATTTATGATTAAAGACTTATTAATATCTTTAAAAATAACTTCAGTAGATTTAATAGAAAAGCAACCCTCAATTTAATTATTAAATAAGCTTTCATGAAAAACCTGTACCAAAACAGGATGATTAACTCATTTTTTATCAACTTTGTTGTATCTGCAGGGTTTAAACTCACAAATTTACCTCAAATTAAGTTGAAGAATTGAAGTTTTAGAGCTAGTAAGGGATAGAGATGTCCTCAGCCAATTAAGTATGATGAAAAATGAATGGAATTCCTATCCTGGCATATCCTATTGACTACCATCCTCGGGCAACCCATTAACACTTATCTAAAGAAGTAAAGCTGACAAGAACATTGATTTGATACTTAGATTCAGCAATCAAAATATGGTTAAAAGGAGTTCTGAAATCCTAAGCACCAGAAAAATGTTTTCCCTTGGAGGCCTGTATTTATTTTATTATTTTCCTCACAAGAAGAAACTTTTTGTTTAACAGACCAGAATAACAAAGCCTAGCAGTAAATGCCAGTAGAGTAAAATAAATAAGTAGCTATTCAATCAGGCAAGTATTAATTTTTCATTTAAAAAATATCATTATATTAATGGTTATAGTCCCAAGTGATTTTATTTCTTATCCACCAGTCTTTATGAATACTCTACCTGAAGAGAGATCAAGGAAAAACAGTTGAAAACAATTGTTTGTTTTTTTCATATTAATAAATTTGTAAATAATTATCATATCTTTAATTTACATAAAAATTAATTTCTGTCTAAGCTGTTTAAGTCTAAATAGCTGGACTTTCATATTTTCTAATAGTGAATTACAGTGGTACAAACCTTCCTGAACTATTCATTTCATTTTTTTTTTAAATTAACCCACCTGTTAATTCATTAAAAATTCACTGCTCACATCTTTCTTGATTTGCTTTTCAAAATTATTTTATATGCTCAATCAACATATTTCACTTCATCAAAAACTATGTATTTTATGCAGGTGTATATGCTGTTTATATAGGGTTCATACAGTTTAAAAGGCTTTGTGGGATTTTCCATCATTAAATATAAAAAAGAATTCCAATTTATATGAAATTTTTGGGGTAGGCCCATTATTTCACATATATCAAATATTGCATCAGATATCTCTGCACAAACAGACATTCATTAATATTGACATGAAAATCACAAATATACTTGGATTCAATTCAAGTGGTGTTTGTTTAAATTTGTTCTAATAAATTTCCTGTCTTAAGCAGAATCTTGAGGTTTTACAAAAAGTTCATTATGAAACATGTTGCATTAAATAAGAAGAAATTCATATTTATATAATATATATTATTTANAATTTTACTAGATTAGAGTTATTTATTTATTTGTTGTTCCATTAGAACCATTTTTAGCTCATTTCCTTCACTATACAAATGGATACATAATGTATACAAAATAAATTTTGGTGTATATTATTTACACAATTAACTAGTATTGGTATTCTGATAAAATAATACCTTAAGAAAATGTCTCACCATAAATTATGGCTATATTTGTCTCATCAAAAACAATACTTGATAATTTCAAGAAAATATAATAATGGTTATTTCATTGTAAACAATATTGAAAAAAAAATGTAATACAGTAAATGTATTTAAAAAATGGAGTATCTTATTAATGAATATTTGTAGTTGAACTTTCCATCTTATGTAAACCTCAGTCCTAATATTTCAATCTTCTGATTAACAACTGATCATTTTATGAGTTATTTTAAAATATCATGTAATTGGATTTATTGAGTTTAAGGAATTGTTAATACCATCCTAGTTTAGGCATTCTGTATAATAAGGGAATATTGCATACTCTTCATAATCATAATGGTAATTATTAAACTTGATTATTCTATCTAGGTTAAAACAATCCAAATAATTGCACTTATTCATTTAATTGTATAATATCAGGAATTGTGATTGTGAAGGAAGTTGACCTAGACCAAGGACTTCGATCTGCCTAGCTAGGAGAATGTGATACATAGAGATTTTCTCTCTTATTACTTCTGAGGCTCAATTTATAATACGTTCAACCAAAGAGCTCATATCTCTGATTTTCTTTGACTCTCCTACTGAACACCTTCATTGGCTTTAAATAGTTTGAGAAGCTTCTTCGAGCTATGACCACGAACATTTTCTCACATTATTGTCATTTGTGAGCTATTTTTCATCACTTGTAACTAATCGTTCAAAAATTTCGCCCGTAGACTTTTTTGTGACCGCTCTTACCTCCACTGCCTAAGCTAAGTTTATGGCTATGCTAATAAAACTGAAAAATATTTAGAAAAACATTTTTTGCATGTGATTTATTTTTCTTTAGGAGAATAATAATGAATAAGAATAGAAATAAAGTGTAAGGTAATACATTTCATTAGATTTTTAAGTAAATTTAACTAAGTGTCAGATTCGTGATTTAAAAAATTTGAAATTCTTATTTGAAATGAGTACAGACTTATCATCTAAAAGATCTCAAATATTTTGTAAAAATACCACATTCATACAATAATAACGGTTTTAATATCCCTTTTGTCCAAGAACTCATTTCTTCCCGCTTCACAAGTATTCACAGTTAACTGCCATACCATCCTAATTTCCCGTCGACTCAAACAAAGAGGGCCTCGTGACCTCCTGGGAATGTAGTTTGAATTTATTTCAGAGTGGTCACTGTATCTCCTCTTGCTGTTAACATTTTGTTATTTTTTTTAGTTTTTCATTGTAATCAAATCATAAAATATTTTATATTAACAGAAATGTAATAGATAAATAAAAGTTAAAACAAAAATAGTGAAATTAGTTGAAGACTAAAGTCAATATTCCCATTGACTTTTTCGAAGAACTAAGAAAGTACTTTGTATTTATACTAAGAAGGGAGTGCACAAAATTTTTCTTCTCTTTCGGATCGAAGTAAAGCACCAGAAATAACTTTGTCGACTATAGCAAATATTAGTTCGAAAGCCACCGAATCACCATAGAGAGAGAGAGAGAGAGTGCAATTTCCGCTATGGAAAAGCATCCTGGCAAGCTAACAGTATGGATACCAAAGAACTAGGAGAATTTAGTATGAATTACATATTTTTGGTAAATCCTTCAAAGTACAATTAACAAGCTTAGCAACTGGCTCACATCAAGCAATCTTAGGTTTTCTGCAAACAAAACAAAATGCATCCTCTTCTAAAAAAAAAGGAATCCTAGCCCACCTCCTACATTAATTCTCAACGCTCAAAATATTACTTTTACAAATGAAACCAAATTTCTAGGAGTTACAGTTGATAAAAAATTATCATGGCTAAGCCATATCAAAAATGTTAAAGAGGAATGCTGCAAAAGATTAAACCTTCTAAAAGTTCTTTCAAAAACATCATGGGGAGCAGATAGGAAATCTCTCCTCATGATATTTAAAAGCCTCATAATATCTAAAATAGACTATTCCAGCATGATCTACTCCTCAGCTAGACAAACCTATCTCATGTACCTGGACACGATTAACCACTCGGGAATCCGCCTAGCTACAGGTGCCTTCAGGACCAGCCCTGTCATGAGCCTCTACTCCGAATCTGGAGTAGAAAACTGCTATTCAGCTCCTCTTAGCTAAATTACTTTACCAACCAATGAACTCAGCTTACAAGTACATATTCGAGCCCAAATATCTTCCATTATGTCAACAAAACCCACAACGCCCAGCCACATTAGCGATCCGCCAGAGGAGCATGATCTCCTCTGTCCCAGTAGTAAACATACAGGAATACGAAACTGAAGAACCCCCGTGGAAAAGAAAAATCCTCATAATTGACCTTCGATTAACAAATCTCAACAAAAATTACACCACAAGCGAAAAGCTATGGAAAGTAAATGAAGTTATACAAGCTTACTCAAATAAAGAATTTTTCTTCACAGATGGCTCAAAACAAGAGGACAATGTAGGCCTAGCAGTAGTCTTTAAAGACCACAAAATACTGCAAAAACTTCCATCTATGGCTTCAATCTTCACGGCTGAAATGCAAGCACTATGCCTAGCTCTCTATCATGCCATTACATCAGACAAAAAAGACTTTATCATATGCTCCGACTAGCTCTCTTCTCTAAAAAGTATAAAAAATGATAAAAATCAAGGTCTCCTACAAAAAAAAAATTCTTTCATTATTTTAGCACACTTGAACAGCAGGACAAAACAATAACACTCCTGTGGGTTCCATCACACACAGGTATAAGGGGAAACGAAATGGCTGATAATGCAGCTAAAGAAGCAGCTCTTTAGGACACCCCACCCACAAACATTGTAGAACCCAGAGGTGTCAAGACTTGGCTTAAAAGAAAAACTTATTTGGACTGGGACACTCTCTGGAAGTCCGAATCGACCAACAATAAACTGCGAAGAATTAAGGACACCACCAAGGAGTGGTCCACATCGAACCGGGAGAACAAAAGAAGGGAAGAAGTCGTACTAACCAGATTTAGAATAGGTCACACCAATCTTAACCACGTGCATCTAATCACTAAAGGTCAACCGCCAATATGCCCTAAATGTAGCTCTCAAATGAGTTAATTATTAGTTAATAATTAATTGTTAATTTGCTTTTTAAATTATATAATTTATATTTCTGCTTTTAAAATGGTTTTGTATCTATATTTGTGGAAGTCTGTGTGTAGGTGTGTGTACGAATATAACTTATTGCACACCAAGTACTATATAACGTAATATAAACAAGCACTAAAAAACGGAAAACATTTAAAAGAATGGATAACAGATTTAACCCTAGATAAACCCCAACAGTCAGGGTGCAATAACCATGATGTTGATCGCCCTATAACCTGATCCTAATCCTAATATTTTCGGTAAATATAGAGCATGTTTATGATAGAATTATATGAGCCCGAATTAATAACATGAATGCTGGAATGCAATTGGACAAGGGAAACGCTGGCTCGTTGATACATAAACGGACTCAAACTGGCTCAGTCAAGACTTATTTAGGGAATAGGATTGTAGTTTTGAAAAAAAAATTGCATCAAGGTTTCACATGATGGAAAGAAAGATAAACTTTTTTTTTTCTAATTCGAGAGTTCACTCACAATTTAATGGCCGGGACTGATTAGAGAAATTAATATTAAAAGATCAATCAATTAAAGGACTTATGAGTCATGATTGGGGGATAGGCGTAAAAACTGGTAAACAATCATGACTAGCTAAGTTGCTTGCAAAGTATTCAGACGGTTATGTCTTCTCGTCAAGAAGATTTCTATCTAAAACATACGGCACACTTCATTTAAAGCTCTTTCGTTTTTGGAAGTCCGGAATGTACCTTTATTTCCTATGGATGCTGTGACGGAAGAACTTGAAAATTAGTAGCAATGGAGGTCCTCGAACTGATTGACCATTCGGGGGCCTCATTAATAGCAAACTCAAAAGGTAAAATAGATTATGGGCCAATTTCTTCACACTCGTGAACATTGCTGTATTTTTACTGTAGTTTTCATTGCCGGCTACGGAAGAAAAATGCGAGATGCCAAATGGAAATAAGAAGTTTAGCGCTTAAGACTTAACTTAGGCTGATCTATTTTAGACGACAGCGAATCACAGAACTGTTAACAATTGACACCTATTGATATATGTTGACATTCAATAGGCTTCCCTTTGAAGTGGCACTGGTATCCTCGATTTCCCAAAATAATTGAAAATAAATCAGATCCTCCTTTATGCGTGTCTATTGAATGATTGCATCATTCCAGGTAGCACGGGACCTTATCATGGCTAAGAAAAGTTTTGAAAAATGTTCACGAGTTGGATTCCCATTAAAACCTTTGTAGGTTTTATAATATAAGTTCATGCTCAATCGTCTTATGACCACTATATTAGAAGACAAATTTCTCTACTGAAATGGCGCTAAATGCTGCATGAAAACAATACTATATTTTTAGCAGATTTTCCATCGGGAAGAAAGCTATTCGCCTTAGTTTGAAACATTACACCGAATCTTTAACGATCCTAGATTCGAAAATCTAAAAATGCCGCCCATTAACACACACACACACACACACACACACACATATGTATGGATATTACAGAAGCATTCANTATATATATATATATATATATATATAATAGTAATCAAGAACAGATAGGATAGAGAGTGCAGTGCACACACAAAAAGTAAAAATCACAAGGAGTTCAGCAGATTTTCCATAGAGAAAACAAGTTATTAAAGTTGATACTAAGGCGTGCTTTTGAGCTGTTACCGTACATGAAAGCCGTAACATCTAGGTGCTTGGGAATTGTATGAAATGAGTTTTAATATGTGTATTTGTCAATGTGTGTTGCATCAGGTAGTTTCTTAATCTGGTTGTTAAATTTCGTGTTAAGTGCTGAAATTGGGTCTCTGTTGTTGTAGTTAGCTGACGCAAATAACAATTACACACATTATAAACTCATTTCATACAATTCCCAAGCACCTAGATGTTACAGCCTTCCAAAAACCCACAGACCCCCTCCGCCCTATTTTTTACACATTTGTTATTGTTTTTCCACAGTATTTGAATCACATTACTTTTAATTACGGAAATTTTACTTAATATTAATATACATCATTTAATTTTTTATTTTTCTTGTGGCATTGATTTTAACAGCACTGAAGCTACCGAAACGTCGGCAGATAATAAAAAAATATACCTTTCTTTAAATTGCATTTTTTTTTATTAGCCTTGACCGAACCCCAAAAAAAGACATCTACTAATAATCTCTACGGTCAAAAATTTGAACTTATTCTGTACAGTTCCTAGATCCAACTCAGCTCCTCATAGAGCTTGTCTTTGATCTTGGTGGTTTCTTAGTTGCGTTTGACCCAAATTATTATCTCTAAAACGAATTCGTAGAACTCGCCTTTAACTCTGTGTTGGTACCTGTACACACACATATGCACACTTTTTTTTTGTCAACACATTAGTATCCATTTTCAACCTTTCCATTTCGCTGATATCCGGACTGAATTCAAATAGAGATTTTTTGACCGTAGGGATTAATAGTAGAGAATTTGTGTTGGGTTCGCTCAAGGTTGATTAAAAAATACAAAT
>KZ808009.1:165475-190323 GCA_000696205.2 Oncopeltus fasciatus
TATACATTTGTCTTCTAGAGTTAGTTTGAGTTCGTTTGTATGTGTTTGAATGCCGTTAGCATTCCAAAGGAGAACAGAAAAGGGTCTAGAGGAGTAGGAGTTCATTTACTGCCAGACGAGGGAGTCGTATTAGAGACTGCCGCTGACAGTAGGTTTAGGAGAGGAGTGATGAGGGCGCGGAATTCTGAGAAAAATGAGTGGAGTATGGATTGGATATCATTAGATATTAACGGAGGAGGAACATGAGAGATGGCAGGTCGCTCTCCCCTGGGAGGCTGGCACTGAGGAAGAGGTTCTTCTTGTTTGGGCTGATAGGTCGCCTTTGCATAGGAGTAACCGGATTCCACTTTTCTGAGGACAGAAAAGTATCTAGGATAGGAAGAATTCATTTACTGCCAGATGATAGATGAGTAAGTCATACTACCATAGGTTTAGTAGAGGAGTGAGGAGGGCGTGGAATTCCGAAAAAAAGAAAGGAGCATGGATTGGAGATCATGGGATACTGGTGGAGGTACATGGGAGATGGCAGGTCACTCTCCCCTGGGAGGCTGGCATTGAGGAAGAGGTTCTTCTTGTCTGGGCTGGTAGGTCACCTGCGCTTAAGAACATCCTTAGACAACTTTTCTAGTTGGGATGTTGGAGACCTTCGAGGTGCTGGTACTGGGTCCTGCTTTCTGGTGAACTGGATCTGCTACTTCAAATCTTTGTAGACCTAGCAGCCAGTATAAGGATGGTTTTTATGGCAAAAGGCACAGACAGCGTGTATATAAGTGTACTGTGAGACTTTTGACAGTTCTATGTATAAGATGTGTCGTTCATACATATTCACAGTATCTTTTAATGCGTCCGTATTCCTGGCATATGTGGCATTGAACAATGTGTCTTTGAGGGAGGGGCTTCTCCACTCGTATTTTGCAATGGCAAATTAAGGTTATGTCGTATACCTCTTCTACGTTGCTTGTGGGCTCGAGATCCACAAAGAACATTCCTATCTGTCACTTTGTTGGCAAGGAGCTGGATGATCATTCCTTGAGAGGTGCTGGGGCATAGTTTACTTGGTTTCTCTCCGATAGAGTACAACTGGCGGAATGCCATCTCTTACCTTTAGGAGGGCTCATGGATGCACCACGACGCTTCCCTTTTTGCCCTCCTCTAGCAATCACCTGATAATAATTGATTCATTGGCATAAAAAAAAAAGTTGATTGACCTATTCTCGAACCTGTAATGTCGAGTTACGAGTCTCGCACAGAGCCTCCTACCCAGCAGGCTGAGTGATAATGGGAGACTATGAGAGCTTAGCGTGGGGAGGTGGATATGGATAGGTCTACCCCTGTTGTATCCAGTGCTCCTCAAGAGCTAAAAAACTAGATCTCTTTACTCCCTGTTTAAGGAGTGGTGCTCAAGGCATATCTTGCTGAAACTACACACACATGTCACTAGAACTTAACTGCAAATATGTGCAGAGTATGAGATCACAGATCTTCCTACAACTCGTGTAGTGGGAATGAAGCGCTATGTAGAGATGTGTAGTGATCACTGGCTACTTTTTTATTCATTAAAGTAAAAAAAAGTCTGGCATGGAGCTGCACAATCTAGGAAGATTTTCCAGGTCTATCTCCATTGTGCTGTTAAGCATAGAGTAGATGGATAAGAGAAAATAAGGAAATTTAATTTAGAAGCTGGAGAGATCAATGATCATAAAAGGTATGACTTTCCTCTTACCGACCAGGAAGTTAGAGTGGGGGGAACACTGGTTTCTACTTTCATAAATTTCTTTGTTAAGAAGTATTTCCCAAAAATTTTTTTTACAAAACTATATTATTATAATATCACTTTAATTTATTTCAACACCAATATTGAATAAATTGTTACGTATTATTAGTTTCATGTCTTAGTGCCGACATGAATAGTTATATTTTCTTTCAGGAAACCTACTAGATATAATAGTTGCTCTAAAAATTGTATGATAGTGAGTAATTACAATGAAAACATAAATCTCAATGAATTCTCAATTACCAATGATTTTCTTTGATTTTATTAATTGAATACTTAAAATTAAAAAAAAAAAATTTTAAATGAAAGGTATTCTATGACCTGCCTCATTTTGTCTAAATATGCTTACTGTATGTAATAAGACAGATGAGATTGTGCGAAAATGTGGACTTGTATGAGGAACACACATGATTAAATAAGTATTATTAAATTTTTTTAAATGTATTTTTTTAAATAATTCAAATTTTCTTTTTTAAGGCATGAATATAAATGTGGAGATGGTAAATGTATTCCAGAATATGAGCTCTGTGATGGTCATCAAGACTGTAGTGATGGTACTGATGAAGATTATACACTCTGTTTAAATCAGAAGTAAGTATTTTAACTCATAAAGGCAGTTATTTTATATTACATAAGATAAGTTGCTTTATTACTACAGAAAAATGCATCATGTTTTGTTTAAATAATCTCGATAATTTTCAATGGTGTAATCAGTTTACTAAGCTCTGTATAGATGGTAAGTTTTCTTTAGATATATGTTCTGCTTTAAATGCTTCCTTCATTCTTTCAATTCTTTAAATTTTCTGAATCAGCTTGCTCTGAGTATTTTCAGGTTGAGGACAATTAAAAAAGAAGTGATCTAAAATTTTGAATATACCATATTTTCAGTTTCTCATAATGACCAAATGTCACCAATACAAATTGGTTCTTCTGTTAATCCAGAAAAGGTTAAACCACAGTAAATATCCTCTGTAACAGTCATGCCTATTTAGTAGTTACATGAATACAAAATATAACTTCAGCCTGGTCATTTCTAATCTGGATCTTATCAGAATTGAACCTTTAGAGAATTCTAGCATGCACTTCTCTCCTTCATTAAAGGTCACATTGTTGCACCCTACCCCAAGACATTTAACTTCCCTCAGCAGTTAAATCCTGTCCCACCTGTGTACAAATTTACATTCTCAAGTTATCTTTTTTTGTAGAAAATTATCAGAGTTTAATATAAAGCATATTTAACTTACAGTGAATTTCATCTTATGTAATCCTGCACACATTCATAACTCATAGTGCACCTCATTATAATATAGCTTGGCCACTGATTTTTATTTCAAACATGAATATTCATAAATTCTTCTGGGCTTCATCATAACAAAAAGTTGTTTTTGATACAGTGAAGCCCAGAAAAAGAATTTGTGAGTATTTCTGGAGAACATCCAATCATGAAGTAAAAATCACCTTCAAAGGTGACAACTTCCACTTCTTCAGAGAGTGACAGAAGCAAATCAACATCATGACCCATTTAGGAGGAATGAACAAAATCCTTAGCGGAATCTCCTTGTAATTATTTATGTAGAATAGACTCAGCTATTTACTCAACTGTAAATATTGTTTATTATTATAAAAGTTATATATTATAATAGAATAATATTATTATTCTTTAACAGGTGGCACATTAATTATTAGCTTATCTAGTAATTTTTTTTAGGTAATGGTAAGAAACATATAAGTTAAAACATGAAAACTCTGCCTTTAGTAAAGTTTTTTTTTTTTTTTTAAATCCCTTTAACAGGAACCTTACTCTTACAAGAAATGTAACAACCTAGTATTTCTTACTCTGTAGTAATTCATCTTCTGTGTTTAAATCTAATATGTTATCTCTTATCGTTAGATTCTCTTTTTCAGTTTTTGATTTTTTATATTGTTGTTTGCATTTGGCTTCTTGGAGTAGTCTTGTCTTTCTCTGTCAAGTTGGTATACCTGATATAAAGTGATCATATTGGATAGGACCTCTTGTCTTAAGTTTGTTAAATAAATTATTAGACTTAATGGGGGTAGGGACTCTTTGATATTCAAACCTGAAGGCTTTTAGCTTCTTCTGAAATTCTTTCAGAAAGCATTTTCAATGTCTAGATTAAATCTGGTTTCCATTTAGTTTAGAGTAATGAAACTGTATCTAGATTTTTTTATTGACAAGAGATGTTCTACAAGTGTGGGTAATTACATGAGATGGAAAGTTCAAATACAAATATTTATTAACAAAAATACTGAGAAATTCGCTTAGTTGACGCTGTTCCTGCTAGACAGACATTTATATTTGACCTCTATATCATAAAATTTATTCAATTTAAGAAGCTTGGCTGCTCAAATTTATTAACAAGTTCGATGAGAATATTTCCATCTCTGAGTATTTTTGTAAATTCCGGGAGAATGTTGAGGTTGTTCTCATTACAAAAGATTTTTACAAATGTTTTTGATATTTTCTTTGATCCTACCTATTTGACATTATAAAAAATTATGTGTGGCATTCATGCGTACGCGTCTGTGTGTGCATTTGGCATGTGTGTGTGTGTGTGTGGATGCTTGCTTGCTTGTTTAAGTGCAATTTTACTCTTCTTTGCTTATGCATAGTAATTTTTTTCTGCCTTTAAAGAAAAAATATGTTATCCATAAGTCTTTTTGTTCTTTATTTGTGAAGATTTTAAGTAATCATTTTCCTTGTTTAATTATTTTCTTTTGAACAGGTGCCCTCCTGAAATTGGCTTCAAATGTGCTTATGGTGGTTGTGTTGCTACTTATTTAATATGTGATGGAAGGCCTGACTGCATTGATGGATCAGATGAGGACTTAGATCAGTGTGGATATAAATGGTAATATATCAAATTTCCTTATTACATTAAAAAATATATTTACATTTTAAAAGTTTGTTTACTACTTTAATAAAAGTTTAGTCTTTAATAAAATTTTTACAATAAAACTTTAAATGTGTTTTTTAAATGAACAATGTTTTTAAAATTTATCTTATCTAATTATTTATTATTATTTGGTTTTTACATTATATCAAATTTTAGTGTATTTATCTTCATTTCTTTTAATATGTAATGAAGTTACTAGCTGTTTATCTTCCTACCAAGATTACTAAATTTTCATTCATAAGTATAAATCAGTTATTCCAATTTTAAGTAAAAACCTCCATAGATTTCTTTAATATTTGTTTGAAAACATATAAAATTTAATTCTCCTTAAGAACTACTCCAGATTTATTGATGTTGTTAGTATTAGGAACCCCATAGATTTTCAACAAAGAGAAATTCAACAAATATTTATCTGTAGTGTTAGATTTTTTAGTTTGAAACTGAATCTTAATATTCACCATTTAATCATGCCCATTAATGTATATATATATATATATATATACAGGGTGTTTCGCAAGTAGATGACAATATGCAAGATGGAATAACTAGATCTTACNTTTTTACTTACTTTTCATGCCATAATTCCTAAATATGTTGATAAACTACAACACATTTATCAATGTTGAGTGGAAACCGTGGAAGAAATATTTATCGTCAGTGGATACATTTTTAGATATTTTTAATGATAAGTGGAATTCTCTCCAGATTTTTAAATGTTAACTTAAAACAGTTTCAAATAGATCTGATGATTTTGAAGGAACATAATTAAACATTAAGATTAATTAACAATTAAAAAAATTAACATTTATTTACTAATTTTTAAGTGGAAAGCACTTTAAATATTTTATTTGTTGGTTGGACACAGTTGGTTGTTTGCTATTTCCCACTAACAACTTTATTAACACTAAGTCGTTTTAGCCTCAATCCTGCTTATTTTACAATTGATCTAAATATTCCTCTTTATAAAGTTTTCTAAATACTCCTTTCAGAACCTCTATTCTTTTTAAGCTTGCACATAGGAATATTTCATACACTGATGGAGATAAAGTACCATCAGGATAAGAGTGGCCAGTCTCTTGGCTACAATACCTTAAAACGCACTACAAATGATCTAATAAAACTCAAAATCCTAGAAAAGTTTTGCTTAATAAAATTTGGCTTATCAATTTTAAATATAAAATAGAAGACAGAATAACTGTGGAGTATTAGCTGAAATTTCTAGTGTCTGTACTAAAAGTCTTTATATTTAGTTCAGTGCAATAATACTTAATAAAGATTTGTTTACTGCTAAATAATATATACTAATAATAATCAACTAAAATTTAGCCCCTGCATGATGGATTTAAAAACAATTATATTTAGCCTCTTATACTTTTCTTTTATCATATTAATATGATTATTTCAGGACTGAATGCAAACCTGTAAAGGCAATAACTAATGGCAATTATATTGAAACCTTATGTAATCCTGAAAACCTTGTGGAAGTCTGTCTGCAATTCTCATGTAATACTGGTTACATATTAGATGAATACAGATCAAAGTATATTTCAAGATGTATTAATAATACATGGACTCCAGATATCCCCCGTTGTATTAGTAAGGAAATGTTTATATATTACTCTGCTGCTTGAAATTTTATTTTTCATTTGTTGTACCTGTTTTAGAAGCATAAGTTTTGCGGTAGACATTGTAATTAATTTTGAAATTAGTAATTAATTTTAATTAGTTAAAAACAAGTATCCAGTTTAAACGGAGTAAAGGGATTTCATCACTTTTAACTACAGCTTAAGACGATTACATAATTTCACAACATCAAGTCCTGTAAGAGCCTTGAGATCCTTTCTAAGTTTTAATTTTTGAGATCCTAGTCTGCTTCAGATTTTTTACCTTATTATTTATATATACAGTTGAGAATTTTAGAGCACCTCTATTTCCACTAAATTTAGTTTTAAGCATTAAGACTTTAAGCATTGCCAGTGATTGTATCATTGACATTGATATCAAGTATTGAAATCATTTTTCAGAAATATATTCCGAAGCTGTACAGAATTACAGCTTTAAAAGTGGGGGGTCAACTCTAAATCTGAACTTTTCTTGAAAACATTTTTGATACTGCAATTTTAATAATTTTCATTAAAACATGGTATAATTCAAATGGAGAGTTCTTTTGACCATATAGATTATTAGTAGATGTTTTATTTGTTGGGGTTTGGTCAAGGAGAATCCAAAAAAATTCAATTTAAAAAATGTGTATTTTTTAAATAGTGTTTTTTGTATATACCTTGACTGAAGCCCAACAAATAAAACATATAGTGTAAAACACACACACACACACTTTAATTAATTATAATTTGGTTGATCTAGAATCACCTAGCCATAATTAAGTGCAAATTTTTATTTATTTAAGAATATTTAAATATGAAAATAGTTTTTAAAATTCATAAATTTGAATTGAATGAACTTAACAAATGAATATGAATTGGTCAATGAACTTAAAAAAACAATTACATTAGTCAAAATTTATTAAACTATCTGGCTATTAAAGCTTGAATAGCTTATTATTTTTCAAGAAATGATTGGTTGGGGATTTGAATAAATAAAAACTAATTTAATGTGTAAACGAAGAAATTTTAAATATTGTCTTTGTTTAAACTGGATTCATGCTTTAGTTATCCTTGAGCAGAAGACGCTCTCCCTCCAATATCCCCATTGCTCTGAAGAAGGCCTGAAATTTATGCAAAACATTGACAATAATGAAAACTTTTTGTTTTAAATTAGTTTTTATTTATCTCTACAGTCAAATCCCCAACTAATCCTTCTTAATAAAGTTTGAGGGTCAACTAACTATCTTCAAATTTATTCTTTTTCATTTCCAATTTCATTGTGATTTGACTCACATCAATATTTTTAATCGAGTGTGTATAATTTTAAATTCAATTTGGCAATGAACTGTGAATAATTTTGAACTATGCAAATATACATTTAATTGTTAGCATACTTTTTTGTTGGGGTTCGGTCAAGGTAGATCCAAAAAATACAATTTAAAAAAATTTGAATTTTTTAAACTTGTTGGCTTACATTTACATTGTTATTTTACATTGTGACACCATCATGAACACCCTGAAGATGTGCTTAAAATGTAAACCAAAACGTTAGCAGATAATTAAAAAAATACACATTTTTTAAATTGTATTTTTTGTTATCTACCTTGACCGAACCCCCGAAAAACATCTACTAATAATCTATACGGTCAAAAACTCTCCATTTGAACTTATATTTAATAGTGTGTGGTAAGAATCTTTCAGTGAGATATTTAATCATGTTCAAGAAAAAAAAATACTTACATAATGTCTTAAATTTTATTACTTTGACATTTTTTCCCCTAGCTAATACTTATAATGGCTGAATAGAACAATACTTTTCATATTTAAATTCAATTGTATAAAATTTATGAAATTAGTATTTTGTTTGTTTAAAAAATAACATTTCTATGACTATGAGATTATTCTTAGAGAAATTTTGTTGAGTCTTTGTTTTTAGGTATTAAGATGAGAAAAGAAACCAATTAGATAGTCTTTTGATTACAAAGGAAATCAAGAAAGGAAAATTTTATTTCCTTCCCTATTAATTATATAAACTCTCTATTTAAAGATCCCATATCTCTCTCCCAAAAATCCAAGCTAGTCTACTGTATCCACACCTCCTCTAATTGTAACTTCTATATACATTGGTCAAATAAAAATTCATAAAATAGTTCATATACCACTACTGTTTAGCGAAGACAAATCTGCCATTTTCTAAAATACCGACTTATCAAAACTCTATCTTAGACAATGCCTCCCACTTCAGTAATGAGCCTTATTACAAATTATAACTTTTTAATGATTGAATACAATTTAATTAATTTAAAGTCCTATAAATTACAGAAAAGTCATATTTCTTGTAGAAAAATTGAAGAAACTTTTCAAAAGCCCCAAAATGGATTACCAAAATGAATAGCTCGAATCCTTAAGAATCCTAACAGAGAGTCTCATTCAGCTTTCTATTTCCTTATTTTGGATTAACTTAATTAAGTTCTTAATATATTTTTAAAATCATCTTTTAATGTATGTATTTTTTAAATTGATTTTTGTTATTTATTTAGGATGTGGTTTAATTTCTAATGTCAGGCCACTTATCTTCCATGCAGAAAAAGCAGCTAATCAACCGGAGCCATGGTTTGTTGGTTTTTGGAATAACACCGAAGTAGGATATAAATTTTATTGTGGTGGCTCAATTGTTCATTCTAGAGCTGTAATAACAGGTAAATAATTACCTGTATTATATTTTAATATATGTGTGTAAAATTAAGTTAAATGGGTATTCTGGATGATTTTATAATAAAATATAGACTCAAACAAATTCAACTTTAACAGAAGAAAAAAATTGATAAATTGAATGAATACACAGCTCACAACAGAGAACAAACTGACACTGTACAAGGCACTACTACAACTGTTCTGGACATGTAGTGCAGAAATCTGGGGTGACAACATCCAGCGAATACAATCCTTTCACTCCAAAGTCCTAAGAATGATTGCAAACACTCCATTTTATGTGTCCAACTCTACCCTTCATCAAGACTTTAATATTCTTTTTGTCCAAGACCTTATCTCTATCCGCTTCAAGCTCTTCCATAGTAAACTCCAATTTCATCCTAATCCATATGCCCAATCCCTGTCATTGGACTAATCCCTATCTAATCCTCACAATCCTCCCTGGCGACTAAAACGGAGATGGCCTTAATGTCTAAACTTATTAGAAATTGGCTCGATTTTATTTGTTTTATTGTTATTTTTAATATTTTTTTTCTTATATATTTTTATTTTATTTATTGTACATATCTCTCATCAAATTACAAGATGTTAACTAACAGAATGTAATAAATAAAGATTTACTAAAAAAAAAAAAAAAATATGACTGTGCAGCCAAATATCAGTAGTAAAAAACAATTATAAAATATTTATGGATACATAGATGAGTCTCTTAATTTTTGCATTTGAAATGTATTTAATCTATAATTTACTGCTTTTCAGCTGCTCACTGTTTAAAAAGATTTGACGAATACACTTATGAAATTCTTGATCTATTCAATTCAAGTAATGTTCGACTTGCAGTTGGAAAGAAATTAAGCAACTTTACAAAGAAAGAAACTTATCAACAGGTGCTTGAGGTAGTTAATATTTAAAGCTTACATTGTATTCATTTTATTTTTTTGCTTCAGGTTATATTTGTTGGGCTGTCATAAAATACATTTTTTGAATTACTCACACAACAAAATCTTTTATCTTTTCTGAAAATCTTATTCCTATAAGAAATTCAGCATTAAAAAGGAAATTAAATGTATTAAATATTACAATTGAGATGAATAGTATTAAATATTTTTTAGAGATGAACAGTAGGATTGACTCATGCATTTTTTCCATTATTTTCAACTTTCCTAGTCAGACAAAATATTGAATTTTGGTTAATAAAAGAGATTGTCTTCATGTCAAAGTCTTTATTTTCTATCACTTTTGACTTTGACCATCCACAGTTTATAATTAAGTTTAAATAGACTAACATATCAAAGTCACCCAGATATGTACATAGATACGACAACCCATGACCGAGTCATTGTCCGCTAGTAAGCTGCTTACTAGAGCTAGTAAGATTCTCTTATCAGCCAGCCAGATATCACAGGGGAACAGCATGTGGCTGTTAACTTATAGTTTCCTGGTCCGAGGCTTGCCCGCTACTTTTTTTCTTTTTATTTTCTTTCTTCTCTCTCTCTCTCTTCTCTCTTCTCTCTCTCTCTCTCTTCTTCTCTCTCTCTCTCTCTCTCTCTCTCTTTTTATTTATTTATGTCATGCCTTACTGCCACCAAATTATAGCCAGTGGAGGAAGGAAAGGTAAATGTAGAGGAGCATTCATGACTCCTCCAAAGGGTAAGAGGCATCACTCGGCCAGTAGCACTACAACTGAGAGGCCACAAAACCAACTACTAGCATGCCCCAGAAGCTCGGAGGTAGTAAATTCACAGCCACTGGTCATTGTTACCGGACAGGTAAGTAATGAGGAAAATGGGACCACATCACGATTTACAACCAGAATCATGTTCAAGCTCTTCAAAATATTACAGGAGAGGAGATGGATGTTAAAACCACCTCCCATCATTTAGCCCATCCAACCCCCCCCCCCCCACCATCTTTGTGAGAAACATTCAAAATTTCCGTTTGATGTGCAACTGACTTGACTTGAGGTATCATCAGCTATCTAAAGGAGACAAATGCGCAGCACCATACTTACCAGCTCAAGGAAGAATGTGCAGTCAGAGTTGTCACCATCATTCCACTCTCCCTGACAACATCAAAGAGAAGCTAACTGACTTCAGGTCAGAAACGCTATTAACATTATTTTAAACAAGCCTGGAAAGCATGCACCTATAAAGACCCCACTGACTTTGTCCTTCGCAGATCTTGAGCCCACAAGAAATGTGGAAGATATATTACTCTGCCATTGCAAAACATGGAAAGAGAAGCCTCATCCTTGCAGAGACATTTTTCAGTACCATAAATGTCAACAGTACGGCCACACAAAGAGTTACTGTGCTAGTATGGAGCCCGATGTATCAAATGACTGCCAGAAGTCCCGCACTTCTTAAACACTTCTTCTTTCTGTGCTCATTACCAGAAGAATCATCCCACCAATTATAAAAGTTGCCAGATCTACAAAGATCTAAAGCAACTGACTCAGCCAACTCTTACACAAAGCAAAGTGCCTTCAGCTCGAAGACTTCCTTCACCCCCTGCCAAAAAAGTACACTCAGGATTATCTTATTCCTGGGTGACAAAGTCTATCCAAGAGCAGCCTAGTCAAGAGGAACCTCTTCCTCAATGCCAGCCTCCAAGGAGGAGCGACCTACCATCTCTCATGTTCCTCCTCCACTAGCATTCAATCACCTTCATACCATGCTTCAGTCCTTCTTCTCCACCACCTCCCATCTTTGCGAGCAAAACTTCTTTCTAAAATTGCAATTAACTCGATGAGTGAATTGGCCTCGGGCTATACACTTTTGTGAACCATCAGCATGACCCAAAAATAATGCCAGATAGCACTTGCAACTATAGAGGTATAATCTACTATCTAAAAGAGGCAAATGCCCAGCAATACACATACCACATTAATGAAGAACTTGCAGTCAGGGTTGTCATTCGCCACCTCCACCACTCAACCCCTCCTGACTATATCGAAGGATATACTGACCTTGGCTTCCAGATTAGAAATGCTATCAATATTACAAAAAACAGGCTTGGTAGTCCTTACCTATAAAGACCCTATCAAGACTCCGCTGTCTTTGATTTTTGTGGATCTCGAGCCCACAAGCAACTTAGAAGAGGTATACGACATAACTTCAATTTGCAATTGCAAAATACGAGTGGAAATACCCCTCCCACGAAGAGACATCGTTCAGTGCCGCAAATGCCAGGAATACGGTTACACTAAAAGACACTGTGAATATGGTGCCCAATGTGTCCAATGTGGAGGGATACATCTCACATAGGGCTGTCTCGCAGTACGCTTGCTGTCTGTGTCTTTTGACAGAAAAACCATCCCGCCAATTATAAAGGCAGCTAGGTCTATAAAGATTTGAAGCAGCGGACCCAGTTCATCAGAAAGCAGGACCCAGTGCCAGTAGCTCGAAGGTCTCCACCCCCAACTAGAAAAGTGGTCTGAGGATGTTCTTAAGCTCAGGTGACCTACCAGCCGAGGCAAGAATAACCTCTTCCTCAATGCCAGCCTCCCAGGTGAGAGCGACCTGCCATCTCCTATGTTCCTCCACCAGTATTCCATGAGCTCCAATCCTTGCTTCTTTCCTATTTCTCAGAATTCCTTGCCCTCCTCACTCCTCTTATAAACCTCCTGATAGCATTAGTCACAAATGTAACTTCTTTCACTATGAAATGAATCCACTCTCTCCCAGTTCCTTTTCCACCCTTCTCTGGTAACAGAACAGTACTGATTTCAAGTACTGCAACAGCATTCAAATACATACAAATGAACTGAAACTGACTCTAGAAGACAAAGATATAGATGTAATTTTACTTACTGAAACACGACTAACAAAGAATAAAAAGCTCAAGATGTCAAGATACAATACATACCGAACTGATCTCCCTGATGAATGAGCTCACAGTGAAACCTTACTCCTCATTCATACTTTCCATAGTCATTGAAGTACTCTCCACACCTGCAGATTTTCTTCAATCTGCTCAGTATCTATCCAAACTATATATTTTTTTTGCATCTACCTTGACCGAACTCAACAAAAAAAAAAATCTAATAATTTAAATCCTTAGGTCTCTGTTTCCTCTCTGGTGGAGATTATGATGTGAAACGCTTGCAATGAGGCTCGAGAACGACCATCTCCCGTTGCCATGCTCTGTATGATGCTGTTTCCTCTCGCAATCTTTCCACTTTGTCCGTCCTCTTCTACCTACTGGCCCACTGATGTAAACCGTCTTCCTGATATCCTAGATTTCTTCAAATGTAAAAATCTTATTAATTTCCATCAGTAGTGGTGTAGCTAGTGATCAGTACACACCTGTATATAGCGCTCCGTCTTTCCAACTATAATATACGAGTTGTAGCGGTGTAACCAGTGATCAGTACACACCTGTATATAGCGCTCCGTCTTTCCAACTATAATATACAAGTTGTAGGAAGAACTGAGATCCCAAACTCAACATACATTTTCAGTGACATGTGAGTGCAATTTCAGTTCGAAGCGTCAGGTGGATCACCCCAAAACAATGAGTACATTCAATGATTTTTGTAGCTGTTAAGGAGCACAGGGGAAGACCTGTCCGGCCCCCACCTCTCCGCGCTAGGCTCTCATAGCCTCCCTTATCACTCAGCCTGCTGGGTAGAGGGCTCCGTTCGAGACTCTTAACCCAGCGTTACAGATTCAAGACTCGGCCACTCTACCTTTTTTTTTTTTCCCCCTTTCCTTTATAAATGATATGAGACAATCATTGTCATCAGGTGATTGCTAGTGGAGGACGAAAAGGGAAGCGTCGTGGTGCACCCATGACCCCTCCTAAAGATAAGAGGCGGCATTCCACCAGTAGCACTCCATTGGAGAGAGACCAACTACAAACACGCACCAGCACCTCTCAAGGAGTGACCAACACACTCTCCGCCAAGGAAATAAAATCACCCTTTACTACAGTAAACCCTTCTCTGCCTCTTCAAAACATTACTGGAGAGGAGATGGAAACCACCACCCACTGTATACCCCAACCACCACCCATTTTGGACAGAAACGTACAAAATTTTCGTTTAATGTGCATTCAACTCGATGAGCGAGTCGGCCGCGGGAGATACACTTGTGTAAACTGTCAGCATTCTACTGTTCAACAGGTGTTTCGCATTGTTGATTTCATTTCCTCTTCAGAAAAAAGAATACTGAAAAATACTGTCCTGGTGCATTTTTAGATGTAGCTCAAACTCTTGATCGAGTATGGCATAATGGTTTCTTGTGTAAGCTCAAGTGAATATTCCCAAGCACCGTATATTTAATCCTTAAGTCTTACCATTCCAACCATTTCTTTAGGGCCCAGTAAAAATCTGATTACTCTTACACCTTCCTGTGAAAGTGGGCGTTTCTTAGGACAGTCCGTTTGAAACACTATTACGCGCTATTGAACTTAAGCGACTAGAACTCAACATCTGTTAAGGACTCTTAAACAGACTTTTAAGCTGGCATACACAGCTTACTACAGAGAACAAACTGACACTGTACAAGGCACTACTACGACTGATCTGGACAAGTAGTGCAGAAATCTGGAGTGACAACATCCAGCAAATACAATCCTTTCAATCCAAAGTCCTAAGAATGCTTGCAAACGCTCCATTTTATGTATCCAACTCTACCCTTCATTATGACTTTAATATTCCTTTTGTCCAAGATCTTATCCCCATCTACTTCACACTCTTCCACAGTAAACTTTAATTTCTACAGTTCTTCTGACTACTCCAATCCCTACAACTCTTCCTGACGACTAAAACTAAGATGGCCTGAGGACCTCTTGGGCCTTGAGGCCTAAATTTACTGGGAGTGGGGTCAATGGGCCAGGTTCTCCCTGCAGAGTGACATTTTATCTCTACACTATTTACATTAAGGATGGGAATACT
Source organism: Oncopeltus fasciatus (assembly GCA_000696205.2). Lineage (NCBI taxonomy): Eukaryota > Metazoa > Arthropoda > Insecta > Hemiptera > Lygaeidae > Oncopeltus > Oncopeltus fasciatus. The sequence goes on from KZ808009.1 coordinate 180,380, forward strand.
ATGGCTTGTTAACATAGGTATAATAACAATGTTTTGCTTCAAATAGAGTATTTTCATAGCCGGTATTGGCCAGGATTCGAGAAAAGATCATTTTTACTTATCTTTGCCTAAAGTATTATATTTATTTTTCTCATCTATGAGCTCATAGGTGCAAAAAAAAAAATTATGTGAACAATTGACATTTCTAAGGTAGACAAAAGAACAATTATTTCCTTAGACACATTTTTGACACTCAGTTATTAATAATTCTTCGAGTGTAATTTAGTACTTTTATGCATGATATGACTATAAAAAGAGAATGATCTTGTTGCATCTTTCCTTATACACATATCTCTTTTTATATTTGGTTCTCCTCCTAAAAAGCCTTATACTCAAGAAAGAGGACCCAAGTTCCATTCCCAAAGCTTGTAGAGCCACTGTTTGATATTGTTTAAATCTGCCAAACCACCTAGTCTAATAGTAGCACGTTCACCTTGAAAGGTATTTCTCTTGTATAGTACAATAACAATAGTTATGTAGGAATAAAAACTTGCTCTAATAATATTTTTTTTTACAAATTAAGCCTCTATCCATAGCTCATTAACATTATTTATTAAATAGACTTTTATTAATTGTGTGATTTTGTATGCCATTATTTGTTACAGATTGAATCTATAAAAGTACAAGATACATTCAACAAAAATTTAGACAATGACATAGCTATTGTCATCCTTAAAAATAAAATTACAATTACTGAAAATATTTTACCTGTTTGCCTTGATGGTTATTTTCCCGATAGTAGCAATGAGATACCTGAGTCAATGATCCGTGGAAAAGTAAGTATTACAAAAAATATTCTGAGTAATAAGTTTAAATTTCATTGTGTTTTGTTAATTAAATTAAAAATTATTAATAATAATTTGACAAGTGTGTTCAATTATTTATTAATTTCAAGAATAATTGTTGAGATAATTTGCCTGAAAATAATTATAATTTGTATATATGAGAAGGCAACTCAGATATTGTACACCTATTATTAGTTAGTTATTTACTGGAAGGATGTTATGCTAAGGGAGTTTAAGGTCTACATTCTTAATAACAGTGGGCACTGGGGATTTGTGTGGATTAAATAGAAATGCATCAAGAAGAGAAGAATTCAGTGGCTGGGGCAAGTGCAGAGGATGGAAGAGTAGAGTATCCTCAAAAAGCTTCTGGAGGGTCATCTGGGTGGAGGATGAAGAAGTGGGCGACCACTTCAGGTCTTTCTCTATGCCTTCTTTTTTTAAATTATAGCTTATTTGTATATTTAATACTTAGGTAGCTGTAAAAGAGGATAAAAAAATTCTAGATTTTTCTTATTGAATGTTACTTGTTAAAAAGGAATAAGTTAAATTAGGTTTAAATGTTTATTCTCAGCCATGATTATGTCATTTTTAATGATCAATAATTTACTCTTTCCTTGTGAAACATAGTAGTTACTAATTGAAATAATTTGATGTGTAAAGTAGTGTGTTAGTAAATCATGTTTGGCAATATCCATACCGAAATGAAAAAAGGAGTGCATTTTTTGCCAATTGGATAAATATCCAGAAATCTGTTGCCCTCCTTTTTTGCCATATATTATTATTAAAAGTTCCATTTCTTTTAGGATGGTAAAGGATAGCATTTGCATTTCATACCATAAACTGAAAACCTATTTAATAGTAAATATAGTCCCCATTAAAATAAAAATAGAGAAATTACAAAATTATTTGAAATAGTTTACATATCTGAAGATATAGTTCTCGATAAATCCATTAACTACAAAGAGCGGGTGCATCCTGGAAGAAGGAAAGGGTTTATCTCAAGTATAATTGAGTTTTATAATGTTCGACTACACATCATTCCCTTCTTCACTGATAGCAGCAAGACTGGGGACAATGTTGACTGTGCCTTTTTCATTTATGAAGCTAAATGATCAAAAATATAAATTGCATAAATAATAAAAGACTGCTCAAATTATCAGGCAATTCTGGAAGCTCTGAAGTGGCTAGGAAATAGAAACACACCTAGAGTTCAAGGTTGTGTTTTTACAGACAGCCAGTTGTCACTGGACTCATTGAATAATATCAATAACCATGGCTATCTAATGGAAATGACAAGGAGGATAATTGATCTTGATAAATTCAACATAGAGATAAAATTTAGTTGGGTGAATGCTCACCAGTGCCTGGTTAGAAACGAGGAGGCTAACCGCTCAGCTAAGGGGGCATAAGTGGATGAAGGCATGCTGGTTAGCTTTAAGGCTAACTGCTGAGCTAAAGGGGCATAACTGGATGAAGGCATGCTGGTTAGCTTTAGCAGATATCCTAACTCGTTTTTAAAGGGAATGTTGATTTGCAACCTGCTAGGGTGTGAATGTGAATATTTATGTATGCATATCTGGGTCCTCTGGCTGAGGTGATGTTCTCACTCATACTGTAGAATTCTCATATCCTCACCTGGGTAGGACGGATAAAATGAATATCTCACTGATCCTGCAGCTGTGGCCAGTGAAATGGGGGATTTGATGTGTAAATGGTTTTAGATGAGCCTTCTAGGTGAGGAATTGGCCTCATCAATGCCAGGTAGTTGGCATTCCTATGCTAGGCTCCAACAGGTAAAACAGTGGTTCCACTAATCCTGCTGCTGTGACGAGTGTAATTGAAGTTTTGGTCACAAAATAGCCATGGGTGAGATCCCTTATTAAGGCGAAGATCTCTCCAATCCTGAGGAGTTCTCATCCCCATAGCTCCACAGTGGGTAAAGTGATAGCCCCACTGATATAAGAGCTGTGATATGTTTACAGACATGGATGAATCCCTCAGCTGAGGAGAAGGTCTTACTGATACTACGGAATTGTTGTCTTTAATATTTTGTGATAACAGTTGCAATTTTGTGCAGCATGTCACCCTGCATTTTTTTCTTTTATTTATTTATTATTTTTTTCCCTGTGCAAATAATGTAATAATAGTCTTAGACTCTCAGTCTTTGTTGATGGTGTCTGTTTTTTTTCTCTTCTTTGGGCCATGATGACCTATGCAGTTTATTACACATAAAAGATAGGCCCAATTCAAAAAATATATTTATAAAAAATTACTTAAGTTAAAATCCTTGTCAAAAGGTAATAAATATGTGAAATACACAAGAATGTCTAAATATGCTCTAAAATAGTATTTGTAAACGAATACAAAAGTCATTGTTTTAAAACCATTAAAACTGCTTATTACAATAGTCTTCAATTGATCATGTTAACTAGTTACAATTATTTTGTTTTAGGTTGTTGGCTTTGGAGAATCTGAAAAAGAAAAAGTGAGTGAAAAACTATTGACAGCACATTTTGGTATTTCTAAACTTCAAATTTGCAGAGATTTGGTAACTGAAAAGGACCATGTAACTAAAGATAAAATATGTGTTCTTGCTCCTGAAGGTGTTAATGGTAATTTTTGCATGCATTATTACCTATATCTCAGGATAAAGTAGGGCATTACTGCACTTATCCCAAATTTTATTTATTGTTTTTCTTATACATTTAGTTTTTTTAATCAACTGACCAATTAGACTAATCTCGAACACAGCTTCACTCTCAGTGAGTAAATTGAGTACTAATTATAATGTATCTTCTATTTTTAGCAGATGTTAATTGTAATAGTTGGGGAGATTTGTTATCTATATTTTAATTTAAGCTGCACTGTAAGCTAATTTTCCCTGTCTACTAATATTGTCATTTTTTGTTGTTGTAATAATGCCAATATCACACGTTATTTATATATTTGTAAGAGTTACTTTTACTCACTTCACAAAATAGAAAAATATTGTCAACAAAACATATAACTTCACTATCCATTAAGTCCGTAATTCAATTTCTGCTGTTACCTAATTATTATTTTTAATTAGCAAAGATTAGTTTAAGAAAAATACTCAAAGTTCCTTTACATCAATGGCTTAGTTTTGATAAGGGAATAAACAACTTTTCTATTTTTGTTATTAAATATGTTGAGTTCCAAAGATATTATCATTAAAACAAGGAACATGTTCAAAGCCAACTAAAATAAATTTACTAGTGATGAGACTTGATGATGTTTCATTGCCAGAGATTTTTTCTGGAATGGATTTGGTTTTCCAAAGTATGCTGTCAAAGTTGCAGGCACCTAATTTCCTCAGTAGGGTAGCCAGTATTTTGTGAAGCCCACATCTGGATGCTAAAGAACTACATAAATAAACCTCAGGTCAGTTTCAGGTCTACTAATTACATCTGTGATAAAATGACCTCTGTAATTGCTTTGGAGATTTGGCAGTTCAAGGGAAGGCCTGTAACTTTCTTTAACTATTTCATTTTGTATCTTTCTTTGGTGCCAAGTGTTCTACATTTTTAAACATTTTCTTTCTTCAACTTTTGATTTTCCCTTATAAATTTTTTTTTATTTTATAAACTTTTATTTATTTATTCCATTCTGTTAAATAACAAAAAAAACATTTTGTAATTTAATTACAATAAAATTAAAAAATGGCATTCAATGTCAATCACATGAGGAGAGAAGGTGACCAATGACACTACTCTCAAATTATTTACAGGCTAAGTTCCCAGGAGGTCACGGGGCCATCTTCGTTTGAGTCGACGGGGAAGGTTGTAGGGGTTGGAGTTGGAATACATGGTCTGTATTAGTGGATTAGGATGGTATGGCAGTTTACTGTGGAAAAGGATGAAGCGGGAAGAAATGAGGTCTTGAACAAAAGGAATATTAAGATCGTGGTGAAGGGAAGAATTGGATATGTAATAGAGATCATTTGCAATTATTCTCAGGGTTTTGGATTGAAAGGACTGGATTCTTTGGATATTGGAAGGCTTGGCGGCACTCCAGATTTCTACTCCACAAGTCCAGATTGGTCGTAATAAAGTTTTGTAGAGCGTCAGTTAGTTAGATGTAAGATTGGAAGATTGGATTTCTTATTCATGAGTCTGTATAAAAGTCCAAATCGCCGATTGAGTTCTTGTCTTTTAATTTTAGTATGTTCTCCCCATATAAGTTGTGAGTCAAAATGGAACCCAAGGTAACGAACAGAATTTGATTGTGGTAAAGGAATATTGTTAAATTTCACAATTTCAGGGAAGTCTTTCTTCCGCAGTTGGAAATTAACTTGAACGCATTTTTCTTCATTGATTTTTATTCTCCATTTTCCTCACCATTGTTTGATTTTTTCGAGGTGATCTTGTAGGTTTTTAGAAGCAGTTTTAGGATCGGAATGGGAGGATAGGATAGCTTTGTCGTCCGCAAATAGAGCTAAGAGGGTACTTGGATGGGTAGGGATGTCAGCAGTGTACAGGATAAATAGGATAGGTCCAAGCACACTACCTTGAGGAACTCCCGCTTCCACTTGGTAGAAATTGGAATAATCTAATCTTTGCCGAACCCTAAAGAAACAATTGAATAAGTAAGACTTAAGGATAAGGTAAATGTTACTAGGAAGTATGGATTTCAGTTTAAACAGAAGACCACTGTGCCAGACTCTATTAAATGCTTGGGAAATATAAAAAAAAAGCTCCTGGATAGTACTCTGCGCTCAAGGGAAGAGGAAATGTAGTCTACGACCCGAAACACTCGCTGGACAGTAGAATGCTTACTTCTGAAGCTGAACTGATGATTTGGGAGGATATTGAAGGGTTCTGTGGAAGGCATCATTCGTTTTAACAGTATTTTTTCGAAAACCTTTGAAAGTGTAGGAAAGAGACTTATAGGACGGTAGGATGAGGGGTTTTGTGGTGATTTTCCAGGTTTAAGAACCCTTATAAATAAAAATGTTTTTTTGACTAATAACTTCTGCTTGGTTACTAAAAGCATGATTGATATCATTAAAGTGTGTCAGTCTTGTCTCCAACCTTAAGAGATAGGAAATTAAATCCCTTTTACTCGCCCGTTTAAGATTTATTGACTGTCAAGGAAGAAAGGTTTTACAGATGTGAATTAGATAAATAGTCTAATGATAATGTAGGTATATGGATTAATTAATTAAATTCAAAGATAAGCACTAATATGTATAAATAGATTTTTGAGTTCAAAATATTTCTATACTGAGTTAAATTGACTTCTTGGGTATCTAGAGATAGAAATTGAGAAAAAATTGAATTAGTTAGAAATCCTAGTTTAACTAATATTGGCAACACTCTAGTAGAAACCTCATCAGGGACCTCTTTCACTATATAGTCAAATAATAATGAGTTAAAAAGTTTTTAATTTATTGAATTCAATTTAACAATCAACTTTATTAAAGTTTTCATGTATTACTTAACTTTTGATTTTGTAGGATTTTTTTTAGATAATTCAGAAGCCTTTTTTGTTTTCAGCATCACGTCCAGGACCAGGAGACAGTGGAGGAGGATTTATTGTAGAAAAAAATGGAACACATTTCCTCTTTGGCATAGTTCAATCTTCCTTTAGATACACATCTGTTGTGTTATTCACAAATATTTCCTACCATAAAAAATGGCTTATGAATAATCTGGATCCATTTTAAACTCAATAATGCTTTAATCATGTCTCCAGGTGGAAAAGGTAAATTATGCTTTAATCATATTTAAACACTTCATCTTGCTCATAACTGTCTTAGGAAGCCTTAGTGTTTATGATTCAAGTACATGAAATTTAGAATCTTGTCTCAAATTTTTGTAAATGAATGGGTACTTAATAAACATTAAGTAATACGAGTACAATAGTGATGAATAACAAATGTTTCCTTCACAATGGCTTTATTAATTTGGGCTTGTATATGTTTCAAAGCTACACTAATCTCATCTCCAGAGCATATTTCATGCAAATAAAAAAAACTTTTTTAATAAGACTTTTCATAATGCTTTATTGTAATAAAATTTGAACTCAAAAATATCAAAATTATATTAACTATAAATAAAATAACGTTATGGCACTTTATAAAAACAATAAATAATGTTAAATAAATAAAGTGTATTTACGTTATACCATTATTGTTACGTGCATATATGGGCTTGTGCATTTGATTTCCGATTTCAACACATGAGAGTAATTCACCTCTTTGATACAAAAGGAGATAATGTCTTAACTCATCTGTTCCAGAGATTAACTAAGAGGGGGAAGGAGAATGATAGTAAACCTGACTTTATACAATCCACGTCTAAATTTCTAGAATTAGAGTACTTGTCCTATTTTATTTAAATAATTTTCAGCACTTATGTATTCTAAATAATAATTCTACAATTAAATATTCCATTAAAATGAGAGTTTTATTAATTTGACTAACTACTCTACTAAAATAAATAATTATAAATACTTCACGTGATTCTGTCTAAATAATATGATAAGATTGGGATTGCTTACTTCTTTTGTTCCATAGAAATTATTTACCTTCTTCCTTGTTGAAATATCTAAAATACTGCTTGCTCTTCCCTATGTATGCTGCAACTCTTAGGATTTTAAAGTAACAATAAAACTAGTGAAATCAGTGTTCGAGAACAATAAAATGTTCTTTTTATATTAAATAAATTGTTATATTTCATCTGTGAGGCCTGTTTTCACGGTTTCAACATATTCAACCTTATAGCACTCACTTAAGATTAATTTTTGAATAAATGATTACTATTTAGCTTAATTCTGTAATTTATATGTATTATGTCTGAAGACATTGTCTCCAAGTCGGTGAAATATAATGCATTTTTGCTTCTATATAATTACTGGCTGGTAAAAGTTCTCAATCAGAGTGCTTTCAAGGCCCACTCAAAAATTTTCAGTGTTTTTTTGCCATATTTTTCACCAATTGAATCTGTTCATGGTTGATGCTGTGCCAAACTCGTATACCATTTGAGGTAAGTGACCATTTCTTATTTATTTCTTGCTGTATTTTGCTCATCCTCGAAGATCAATTGCTTAATAAAAATCTGGGATGGTCTGTCATGAGGACAAAATGAAGCAGGTATCAGTTTTGCTCTTGATAAAATAGTGAATTTGGCTTAAGCCAATTAAAAAAAAAATTAAAAGTAGTGAAATTGTAAAAATGACTAGTAATTTTAGTTTCAGTTTACATTGTTTATCAGTATAACTCATTGGTGATCATCATTGCTCACCATTGTTAAATTTTATATCATATGGACTGTATATTTAAGAGGTAAGATACACATTTTAGAAGGATTCCCTCATAAATATTTATTACGTGATACAATTTTTTTTTGGTGGGATTTATTATGGAATACAATGATTTATTATAGTGGGATACTTTAATGGTGGGACATGGATAGAAAGAAATAAACACAGATAAAGCCAATAAACTGTGAAGAATTATATATTATTTGAGTGTAATTAGGATAGGGATATGGGGCGCCAGGCTAGCTCAGGGGATCCGTACGGGTCTCGCAATCCTGACGCCGCGGGTTCAAATCCCGTATTTTCATAGCCGGTATTGGCCAGGATTCGAGAAAAGATCATTTTTACTTATCTTTGCCTAAAGTATTATATTTATTTTTCTCATCTATGAGCTCATAGGTGCAAAAAAAAAAATTATGTGAACAATTGACATTTCTAAGGTAGACAAAAGAACAATTATTTCCTTAGACACATTTTTNAAAAAGATAGGGATAAAGAGAGAGGGTGGTGGGAAGAGGGAAGATGGATGGAGATTATGAGAGAATGGAGAGAGGGAAAGAAAATGAATGAAAGAGGGCAGGAGAGAGAGGGATTAATAGCTACTTAAATATGTAATAAGGAATGTGATATATCACTAGTTTACTAGTAAATTTTGTTCAAGATAATTGGATTTTTTTTTTTTTAAAGAGAAGGTGGAAGTGTGAGGGGGGGGGTGAGAAAGAGAGAGAGGAAAAAAGAATATAAGAGATCAAAATATTCCTAAATAGCAAATTTAACCAACAAAAATAAAATGTTCACTTTTCTCAATGAGAAAATAAAGCATAAAATGCTTCCCTGCTCTGCCACTCCTGGAGTGCCACATGTTTTATAAATACAAATTAATATGATGGAATATATAATTATTATTTTGGAAAAATATAATGCTTGTATTTACCATTTCATCTTCCGGGTTGGACCGAGTCAAATTGTTCTTATTTGCCGAGCTTTCGCACATCATGTGATGGCTTCTTCAGGGCTGAACGTGAACAATATAATGCTTGTTAAATTTAAAAAATTTTAGAATTTGAAGAATGGCTCAAGTAGGCTGAAACATATTTTATGAAGAGATAAAAATAATTATATAATTCTATTGTAACATAAATTATTGAAGCTAATTGGTCCCTATCTATTTAACATAATGAAGTAGGTGGTTTTCTTTAAATCATTTACATATTGCCTGAAAGAATCCCTTTCTTTTGTGGAAGAAAAGTTGTGTATCCTGTTCTAGAGTTCAGCTTCCACTACCTCTTATCAAATCTTAGAACTAGTGTTGCTTTTGGGGGTATTGATACCCATCATGGGAATTCTTCCTTCATCATAATCAAATTTATTTATCAAGAACTCTCTGGCCAATCTAAAAATAATTTTCATGCCTCAACATTTTCGCTGAATTTATTGTCTTGAATGTGAAATTACTATAGCCTCCCTCTTCCTTCCTGATATTTTTGGTTATTTCAAAGGATTTTTCATTTTTCTTCTTTTGTTATATAAACTGAAATCTAGTAACTGAGAAAATAATTATTGCCTTAACTATAAACAGACACTTTGTTGGAAATTTCCAGCTTGGACCCTGCACATTGATAATTAGCTCTGTGACTGTTGTTGAGTTATATTTTTTAAAGTTGGAGTTGAACTTTCATTTTTAGCTGAGTCAGTGGTAACATATGGGAGACTCATTGTACTGCAAAATTATTTGACTGCAAGATGACTTAGTTCAAAGGTATTAAAAATGACACTGTATTAGTTCTAGGTTATTAATTGTTTAATATAAATTATTGTATTAAATTCTAATAATAAATA